>JARBJD010000001.1:600000-852974 GCA_033064195.1 Blattamonas nauphoetae | reverse complement strand
TGACTGATTGATTTCAATGAGTGGTCATGATCAGCGAAGTGATCTGTGATTATAGCTGTATGACAGAGTTTTTTTGGATGTCAAAATGTCAACAATTTTTGGCTATGGGTACCGATCACACAATGATCTTGTAAAGCTCTCGGATTGTACCTTGGGTAGTTGGAAACATGTTGAAATCTCATTCTCCTTCGATTTGGAAAGCAGTTCCGGGAGAGACAGATGCGGTTGTGAATGATGAGAAATGTGAAACAACAATGTAATGATGATGAAATGTGATTTTAAAATTCCTGTGTTGGAACAAACAATGCCAAAAGAGACAGAATAAGACCGTTTGTTGAGATATATCTCAAAGATGATGCGAAAAAGAAGGTTGATGATTGCATCGTGTGACAGGCGGATCAAGACTGTAGAGACAAGAGAGATGGTTTGATTGGATCACAACTATCGATTTTATCATCATTGAAGAGTCGAGGTCGGTTCACTGAACCATGTGAAGTAAAAATCAACGTTGACACGGTGAGGAGGAGAGATGTGGACTCTGATCAAGATGAATGATGAAAGAATGCGATATACCACTGAAAAAGGAGGAACATGGTTTGAATCCCTCTTCTCTTGCAGATATCACCGGATTTTGGCAATGTAGAGAGACTGGCTGTTCTGTGATAGAATAGGCTGATCAACGGGAAAATAATGAAGAAAAGTAGTCAAGAGAGCATACAGATCATGAGAATGTCGGTTGAATGAACATTCAGACGAATTAACGAGCGAATTCAAGAATCGAGGATGATGTTTTGACAGAGGCACGTGTGGAATGGGGATCGAATAAATCTAAGTCTTCTTCGATGATAAAAGGGTGTCGACTTGATGTGTATTTGTGAAAAAAGCAAATTTGTGTCTAGTGGTTCGGTTCTTTGCAGGGTAATGAGAGCATTCAGATGACTTGGAGACGACTTGTGATCGGTGTGAGTGTGATGACCAAAATCTGGAAGACTACCATTACTATGCTGTGAACAGGTAAAAGTCATACAGAATCGCTCCAATCTTGTCGTAAAGACACGGAAAGTCATCAAGAGATCGAATGTCGCCACCAGGATGAGATTGTGTTTTGTTCCAATTCAGAATGCACTGATGGACAACGGATTATCGAAGAAATCCGATAGAAGAGCAGAAATTGCCATTTCAGCATGGGGCTCACGATCATCCCATGATTCACACAATAAAGTGATGATTTGACTGAGAAGGCAGTAAATGACAACACTTGCCACATCAAACTGGACTAAAGGCACAATACTGTCAGATGCATTTCGAATTGACCTGATTATCATCTTATTCAAGGAAAAGTGAAAAGATCTACGACCCATAATTAAAAACCTTCATGTCATGACATGTCAACGATTTTGCGAAAAATAGGTCTGTCATGTCATGTCAGACAGGTATATCTGTGATAATTGGTTCATGAAGCGCATGAAAAACAAGAACAACAAAAGAATTGATGTGAATTGCTCAAACCCTCGGTCTCAATGCCAACAAATCTCACAAAACGGTCTCCCTCCTCACACAACATCTCCAAGAAACAAACACAAAAGAATGATTGTTTAAAACAGAACAGTGAATAGTCTTAATCGGGGAGAGCTTGAACTCTTGCCTTGATGTCTTCAATCTTAGGCCTACGTTCTGGAACCTGCGCCCAACAGTCCGTAATAATGCTAGTGATCTCTTGAGGAACACCATCTGGCAGTTTTGCTGGAATTTCGGGTCGAAGCTGGTCCTCAAGGACATCTTGCTTCAAATACTTCGTGTTGATATCTTTGTAAGGCGGGTCTTGCATCACAATCTCCCACATGATAATTCCAAGGGCATACATATCCGTTGCTGGCCCAAGTGCACCGCCCGCCTTCAAAAGTTCTGGAGGCGACCACGCCAAAGAACGGATAATGACCGGCTCTCCATCCTTTTCCTCTCGAGGAGTAAAAAAGTGGAGGCGCTGATTTGCCCCAAAGCCAGCTAAAGTCAACGTCCAATCTTGGGCGACGAGAATATGGAATGAATTGAGTGCTCCGTGATATTTACAAGTATCCGACGAATGAATGGCCGTGAGACCTTTGGTGATATCCAAAATAAAGTTTTTCTTTGTGGCCCATGCAAGTTCAACTCGGTCAAAGCCATAGAGGATATCTGCGAGAGCTCCTCTTCTCATGAATGGAGACACCATGAATGGTGGGTCCAGTGAGAGAGCGAGCATAGACAATATATTTGGATGGTTTAACCGGAGCATTTGATCGAATTCTCGCTTGAGGCATGTTGAATTTGTGAATTTCGGATCGAGTCGTTTTTGCATGATTTCTGTTCCCACATAAGTTCCTCTGTATAGTTTTCCAGTTGTACAATCACGATCTGGCTTATCTTTGAGGATGAGTTGAGACATATCGGGAACCATGCCGGCAGTTTCCAATCTCTGCTCGATTCCATCCCAAGTGGGCTTCTTCTGGACAGATGAGGTCGGTCTTGCAACTTGCTTTGGTTTAGCTGATTCAGCTGCTTTCTTCTCGGCTTCTTTATCAACCTTTGCCTTTTGTTTAACCTTGGGTTCACCGTCTGAATCAGATGAAGTTGCATCTGAATCTGTTGTAGATTCGTCAGAATCAGATGTGGATGTACCTGTGTCATCCGATAATGACTCATCATCGTCTTTTGAACCACAGTTTCCCATTTTGAGAAAAATGATCAACTTCCCCTTAATACAAAAGACTGTTCAATTTTCATAAATTCCCTTGATTGAATCTGAAATAACGAAACAACGATATCATTCTCTCCAAAAGGTGAAAATAAGAAAAAATGAATTACGACTTGGCAAAAGATGCCCCGCGATTCAATCTGAACTGTCCCATGCTTGGGTTTCGCCCCAATCTTGGTGGTCCAGTCGGATGACGTTTCTGTTGTCTGTTTGGTTGTTGAGAGAAGATCGACGAAAACTTGTAGTAATCAATTGTACCTGTTCTTTGCTTGTCCAACTCACCCAAAATGGCATCTATGTCAATGGTAAGACCAAACGCATGAATAACTTTCGAGATTTTACGTGTTTCAATGGTTCCTGAGGAATGGATGGATGAGAAAAAGAGTTAATTCAAAGATCTCAAATAGAAACCGGTTTTATCGGCATTTCCACCACAGATAACTGAAATAATGGAGAGGTGAAGAAATAGATATAATAAAGACAGAATATACCGAATGCCTCGAGTGTTTCACTGTCATCAAGGTTTCCGTGTTGTTTTTCTTTGTGCATTTCGATAAGTCTGATATACTGCGAGAATGAAATTGTACCTGATGTGTCAAGATTGAGTTTCAACACAAGGCTAAACAATTCATCATCTGGAGGGAGTTGGCTCACTTCTGAGAGGATTGAACGAAGGTCCTTCAAATTAACTGTTCCAGAAGAATTGGTATCTCTCTTATCGAACGCTAGTTTACATTCTTCCGCTTCTTGGCGTGTGAGAAGGGAAGAAATCGAAATAGCTTGTTTTGTCATTTCGATCATACCATAAGTGTTCCAAATCCGTTCACCTTTCAAAAAAAGCAATAATTGTTCAATGAAAACATGAAATTCATTTTAAACAAATGTGCTAAACCACAAATGAACATGGAGAGGCGAAATGAACACCAGACAAAAAAGAGATGCAAGATTTGTTTTATGGCATGTAACATTGAGGTGGAATTGATTGAGTGCTCCTTTTCTGTTCATAATCAGCACTAGCCTGAACCATATCCCACCCGTTATTGAATAAGAGATCTCTGCAATAGAAAGGAATCATATTTGTGGACTGATACACTTGCCGAATCATTTCGACCGCATTCTGAACACATTCTCAAACAAAACAACACACCTCAGGATCCCCAGCCTCCACAACCTGCTCTGGAGAGAGGATCACATTAGTCTGCGGTTGTACCTGCTGCGTTTGCTGCTGCGTGCCTGGGCGGTACGGCTTGATAAAGAGGTTGTATACGTGAAGGTGGTCAGACACGATGGAGTAGGGCGAACCCTGCTGCATTTGCGCTTCCGACCCCTCTGCAAGAACCAGATTGCGCGAAAAGTATCGCAAGTGCTTCCCGTGCCCCTCTTCAAACACTCCGTCGACTCGCAGATTGGCCACACTAACTTGACTGATCACACCCTGATTGATGAGAGGTATTGAGACGAGAGAGAAGTCGATTGTTCGGCGATCGTGCTGGGAGGGAGGGAGAGCATTGAATTGGCTGATAATGGCCGCCGGGCCGATGAAGAGCGTCTGACGGCGCTTTGACAGATCTTTAACTGAGGAGAGATTGCGAGACACTTTCTGATATGGTTTCAAGGATGGGTCTTGTTGTGAAGTCTGAGTAAAGTCACATGTGAGCGAAAACGTTGCTCTGTCGTCGTAGAGGAAAGCGAGTTGTTGTCGGTTCCTATCGTACGTTGCGAAGAATAGTCCAACGAATTCTTCAATGTTTTGGAGATTTTCTTGCGAATCTGCACAATTTTCTTTCATTGGCGGTAGGGTATGTTGTTGCTACAAAGAAAAAATGGAGAAGAATGTTCGACGGGCAAACTCTGTTGACAGCTGATGCGTACTCTTTACCATCTAGATGAAGAAGTGTGGGGAGTTGTGCTTTCGCATTGGCAAAATAAGAAAGCTCGTCGATTGAGTTTTGAAGGGGATTGCCCGTGAAAAGGAGAGTCGTGAGATTCAATGACGATAGATGGTCCAATTCCGACGTTCGTCCTAAAAATGCAATCCATGAAAAAGAAACATGAACATACGAATCAGGTTGTCACGGAGGTCCAATTTTTCGAGTCCTGGAGCAACAGTTGCGAGTATTGGGAAGTACACGAGAGTTCGAATATTGTTGTTGGAGACACTGAGTGATTGGATTCCTTTGGCCTTCGTTTTGAGAGCATTTGAGAGGATTTGCATGAATTGTTGATTATTGAAGTCGGCCAACGAACGATCGTCTTTCTGCATTGTAGGATGGTTGACAAGATTGCTCAGATCGAGAAATTTGGAGCTTGCATCGTAAGCTTGGCCAACATATTGAAAGATGCGATTGGTAATTCGTGAATCCTTCATAGAGTCTCTAACTTCACTGATTTGAAGCTGAGAATGATGAAACTGGAGTAAAGCCCAACCTTGAAACCATCTGGCATTGTAAATCCATGTAGTCGTTTGATATTGAGCATTTCAGCTCTTGTCTGGAACTCGAGAATAAGCCTTCCATGATTAAAATGACACTGATTGTTTTGAGAGAAAAAAGGAAGGATACTCCTCGGATTTGGACAGGTGCTTGAGAATTTCTTAGTAAGTATTTCTGAATTGTCGGCGCAGAGCTCTGCGGATTGTATCCTCTCACCTGTCAAAAATATGATTGTGGAAATTGAAGGGCATATAAACCTGCAATTTAAAGAATTTTGTGCGTTGCACGGGACGAGGAGGCATCGTTCGTCCAGATCTCATCCTGTGGTGTGATAAAACAATCAGTAGAATAAAATCGAGTGAGAATAGAGATGAATGAGACTGTGCTTGTCCTCGGTTATGTGGTGGAATGTAAACATTTGGTTGTCCTCGATGTGGGCCGCTGCAATCAGAATAAAACGATACAAAAAACGATACAATCCTGGTCTTCCACGTTTTGGAGGCATGATTCGATCGAGCCATGGGCTTTTATGTGTGGTTCGTCCATGATGGAGATCACAGTCAATATGGTAAATCACAATGTTTTCATTCTCCATACGTTTGATGAAACTGAATTTGGATTCCAATCGTGACCATACAGGCTGAGATCATCCTATCTTTGTCATTAATGGAACTGATCACTTCATCCATGTTTCTTCTTTTGGGACTTTTCAGTCTCCTCCAGGCTGAGACGACTTCCAAATATCCCTTTGGTACGATTATTTTCCATTATATTCTCCAGATAAACAACATAATACCACCTTCATCCATGCTTGTGCACGTTTCTTCGACAAGGTCATCAATTTTATCCCTCGCCAAAACCAAACCATCGAATATGCACCAATAAAACATGGTGAAAACATAACGGAGACAATTAAGACCTTTACGGATGTTGCTGTCATCTTTTTGACGGCTCCAGATCGAGACTCTTCATTAGCTGCAACGTGCATCGGAAAATACGCACTGGTCTGCCTGAATAATTATACCCCATTTATGTAACTCTTTTTCTCATTTATCAAGGCAATCCTCTTTCCGATGATTGTCACCGCCGTTTTCTTCGCAATCGATCTCGCCATTTCCATCTGGTGGTGTATCCGGCAATGCTCATCATCGAAACAGCCCACTGGACCCCGACCATCTCCATGTGGCCCATGTCGAGACCGACAGAGCAAGAAAATGCGTTGTTTCTGCCGAATCTGTTATGGAATCCTTGGACTCTTCGTGATGTATGATCCTCATATTTCTTTTCACTCAACCAGCTTTGGCCTTGTGTGCATGATGGTTGCGTCGTTGAGCTTAAATACCGCCGTAAAATCCACCTTTGATGCCGTCGATGGAGTCATTGATTATTTCGACGAAGCCATCGTTGCCTTCAAGAACATCTCTGGAGGTTATTCTTCTCTTTCTAAATTTTTCAGTGGGTACAAGTCTGCTTGATGTTACTGCCGGTACAGTGGAGGAACTCAATGATTTGGGTCTTGAAAAAGCCACACAGCGCCTCAGCGAGATGAAAGCGTTATATGATGAAATTAAATATCTGTGTGCTCTTCGTTTCTTGTCACTTTCTGGATAGTCATGTGGATCTGGGCTCATCTGCAGCTCCAAGTACTGAAGTTACAACAATCAGTCAGAGCGAACAGGACGCAATAAATGATGCCCTTGAGGCTCTTCCGAAAACAGATGTTCCACCCAAAACTCTTTACGAAGTATGCAAAGCCTCCAAACCTGTTCAAGATCTCCGAAATCGTTTCAAAACTCTGAAGTTCGCTATCGAAACTGAGGCAAGTTATGAAGGATCGGTCAATATCGATTTTCCAATTGTTTGGGAGAAACTCGGTACTCCACTCACATCAGCCGACACAACTTTATTCCACGAATTTATCGATAGTGTAGACTCTGTCAAATTTACACCGGACACATCTGCTGCCCCACAGACTGCAACAGCTCAAATTAATGCTTACATTACTAAATTTGATAAATTCTTTACGGCACTCAACAGTTTAAAAGCCAACGATGGTTCAAATTGTCCTGTTCTCGAAACCAGAACGTGGCCGGATGTTACCGAAGATTCTGATGAATCAAGCTCATCTCAATCAAGTACATCAAATGACGAAAGCATTGATGTTGCTCCCGTCAAGACAGCTATCGATGAGATTCTTAATGCTGCGAAGATAGCCAACTTTAACTCTCTAACGGCGTATGAATCAACTCTGCTCCGAGGTGATTGGCCAACTCCTAAAAAATACAACGACTTTATAGAGGACCACATCAAAGTTATCGAACCCAAAACAAAAGCCGTGGCTAGTCTATCCTCACCAACAGAGAAGATCGACACTCTGTTCTACGACGCCAATCACATGCTTGCACGTGCCACTCGATACATGAATGGCCTCGATGGGTTTGTGGGAGAGTTCAAAACGGTCTACGAATCAGTCGGAAACGCAGCCTTCTACACACTCGTCGGAATCATCGCTGTCTTCGCCCTGATCATGGTCCTCTCCTTCCTCTGCACTCTCCCGCTGTGTGCGAAGGACAACCTCCTCTGCTGCTCCATCTGCATTCAGAGCATCATGTCCATCATCGTCGGAATCCTTGTGTTGGTTATGATGCTGATTTCTCTCCTCCTCATGGACGTGTACAAAGACATCTGGCCCGCCGAGAATCTGAAAAAAATCGAACCTGTTATCGAATACGTTCTCAAAATTCCTCTCTCTGATGATTTGACAGAAGCCAACATCACAGATATGAAAAATAAATTATGCCCGACTCAAACACCCTCGAATAGACAATTCATTCCTCTCCTTTCCAAGGCAAACATCTCGTCACTTCCGCATTCTCGAGCGAAAGCAAGATTGGCATCATACAAACACAACGAAGATATCACCCCCATCGAAGTCCCATCCTCGGACGAATTCCTTCCGTTTGTGTGTTTGAAAGCAGATACCATCACCGATTTCTTCCTCCGAACGGATGGTAGTGAGCCACAAGACAATCCATTCATGACTGATTTTATTAATCCAATGACAAACAGCTTCGGCAATATCACCGACAAAGTCGAAGCAATCGCCGAAAAGCAGGATATTAAGGCTCAGGTCACACCTCGTATCGACACTTCGATACAAGCTTTCGACGAGTTTGTCGCCAACGAGATCCAGTCGTACCTGGGATACGACAGTGTGAACACTCTCCTCTACGGCGCACTCAACATTGTCTTCAACGACTTGCCCTCAAGTGCGACGTTGTTCTGGATGGGAGGGTTTCTGATGATGGTCTGCATCCCGTGGGGAAAGACCATTCTGATGTGTGGACGTGATCTCTACCCGAAGCCAAAGAGAGTCAGAAGGAAGATCAACCAGCAACCACAACAGAGACAGAACAACAAGAAAGGAGGGAAGCAACCAGCCAAAGGAGGCAAACAGCCTGCCAAAGGAGGAAAGCAACCCGCCAAAGGTGGGAAGCAACCTGCCAAAGGAGGGAAAAAGGGTAATGCGAAAGGAGGGAAGAAGAAGACGAAACGGTAATTGACTATATTCTCTGTCTGAAGCACACCCATCTTATTTTCTCATTATTTTCATATCCACCGTTTCTGTTTCATACAAGTTCGCAGCCAGCTCTTTGGAAAAACGAGACGTAAAAACCAAAAGATGAAGAAATCATTGCAAGGATGTTGAGGAGCAAGAAATAAAAAGCTGTCCTTCCTCGTCAAAAAAGAACAAAGGTCAAGATGTGATCCTACTATTCACCTCCCGTAATCCCTTCACCAGCTGCCGACATCTGTGTTAAAGTTTGTCGAGACTGCCCGAAAATATCGTAGTCTTTGATAAAATCTGATTTTGTGAAGAATTCTGGAGGACGTCGAGTGACCTGAGGATTTCCTCGTCTTGGGGCGGGATCGAATTGTATGCTAGGGAATAATAACGAGAAATTGAGACATAAATTAAGTATAATGAAGTTTTGAAGGACATACATTTGTTTTTCGAGAGTGTCATCTAACTCCATAATCGCTCCCTGATTTCCGCACCGATAGCAATAATTCGGAGCAGAAAACAGAGTGATCACAGTATTGTCATGCATTTTAGAATACCCGTCCATGACCAGTTGATGGGCACGGACGATCAATTTGAGTTTATTTTGATGATTAAATTTTCTTGTTGTGTCCGTCCCGAAGACCCATCCCGCACCACGAGGACTGAAGATATGGAACAGAGAAATAGTGGAAAGGAGGTGAACGATACCTGACTCCAAATCCATTCCTGTCTTCAGGATCAGACCAAAGGAGATCAGCCTGGAATTGTGAGAAATACATTTGAAAAATAGAGAGACCATTGCACCATCATGAGGAATTTCTTGAATTCGTTCAATTTTTCGGATATCATCAATCGTTTCAACGATAGGGGAGAGTCCTCCATGGATACAAAGGATCTGGGAGAGATCAAAAGGAAAAAAGGAACCTCTTGTTGAACAATAGCGCCAAGTGGAAGAAAATCAAAGAAATTGGTGTATAATTGCCACACTTCCGCAGAATCATACTTTCTGATGCATTCGTCATAGAAGCCGTAACTGTTCACATATATTGTAAAAAAAGGCCGAGAATCATACACTTGAGTAATCTGTCGACTCTCATGATTTCCACGCACAAGTGTAATGCGCTGAGGGTAACGGAGTTTGTAGCAAAGTAGTAACGAAGCTACTTGGACACTGTCATTCCCTCGATCAACATAATCTCCCAAAAATAGATAATTTATATCAGGACAATCACCGCCAATCGTGAATAGTTCCAATAAATCATGAAATTGACCGTGGATATCACCGACGATGGTACAAGGTGCTGGAACACTAATGACGTTTGGTTCAGCTGAAATAAGTTCAGAAGCCTTCAAGAAACACAGTTAAGTTCATTGGACGTATAAATGAGGAAACCCAAGATATCGAAAAATGTGGAGACAAAACTGAGTTTAGGAAGAGGAAAGAACTACTTTCTGGATTAAGAGTCGTGTTTGATCTTCATCTAGCACGTCTCCTTTCCGAATAATTTCAATAAAGTTGTCGAGAGTGTCCCGATCCATTGAACATAAAAAAATGATCCTTTGATCAACAGTTGACCTTAAGATGGCAAGAAACGAAGAAGTCTGCTCATTTTTTCCGCATTTAGTTAAATTTTTCGTCATTACCACTGTTTAGAAAGCTCATGCGATGTTAAATCGCTATTGGGCCCAAGTTGCAGATGAAAGGCGACAACTTCAGCCTGAAGTTCGCCCCTTCGATATCAATGAGTGCAGTGATCTTGCTCGTGCTCAGCATTGGAGGCAGCAGGTTGTCACCGATCTTGATGAAAAGACAACGCTGATCCAGAATGGTATCCACTTTCATTTCGTTTTTGGACAGTTTTTGTGCTTATTCTTTCTCAAAACTTCCTCTCATTGTTCTCTATCGACTTCCAAATCATTATTCGTTTTAGAATCGCTTGGCGAACATAAACTTCGAGATCTCAATGACACAATCAATCGTCTCCTCCTCGAGAGGTGGAAATGGGAGAAGAGGATCTTCGAACTTGGTGGCCCTAACCTTATGCGAAGCCAAACACCTCCTGAATATCAGTTTGTTGAATCTCTTATTTCTTCACCAATTTTCATCTCGCTCTCACGATAACCCAATCCTTTTCGGTTCAGATACTTCGGAGCGACCAAAATGATTCCATCAATCCGTGAGGTTATTTCCAAACAAGGTATGTTTCCCTTTCTCAAAGATCTATCTTCAGCTCCGGATACTCGCAAGAAGACAAGAAAGGAATTGCTTCGGAATGTCGACTATGAGTATTATGGATTTTGCGATGAGAGCCCAGAATTGTTAGAAGCAGAGCGTCGTGCTGAGATTGAAGTTTGGTAATTTTGTTTTTGAACATTTCATCATACCTTGCTTAATCACACTTCTTGTCGATTTTGTTGAGAAAAATCACATTTCTTTTCCATCCCTCGGCTCACTGTTTGAATGTGATATCTTTTGTAATGGTACGGCCATAACAAACAAAATGGCTTTCATATCACTATTGAATGCCTTAATCCTCACGTTTGGACCTTATGTGATCTTACTTTTCACAACTAAGTTGTATGTTCCACCTATTTTGCGACTAACTCATCATTCTTCAATATCCAATCACCATAAAAGAAAAGAGAAATTTCAATATAAGATCGCACTTAAAACGCTTGTTGTGTTCGTCCTCTGTGCAATCGGGCGTCTTCTTGTTGATTTACTCATCCCACCAAATGAAGACAACCTTGAATTCACCAGTCTCCAGGTTTCTTACTCATGCAATATTATCGTCTTTCTCACTCCTTTCCGATCTTCACGACTGCAAACCAACACTTTCTGTTTCATCCCTTCAGGGCATCTCTATCACGCTCAAATTTTTGGTCGACCTGTTTGGATTAGCCGTGGCTCAGAGACGTTGCCAAAGCGTCGACGCTCGCATCTGGTCAGTTGGCTTTTGTACGATTGCTTTCTTATTTTCATATACTCTCTTTTTTAGCCTGGGCTTTCTATTCTTGCCTCTTTACTCGTGCTCTTCCGATTGTTATCTCCGCCAATTCTTCTGAGTTCCGTTTCGAAACTCTCATTGAGTCTCTCGACGCAAGCATGGAAATACTGAAGTATTTAGCCCTTGGAATCGCAGTTTGGACTCTTGACCCAACATGGACAAGTCGTTCTAGACAGACAACAACGAAGAGTGTAACTGTGATTCTCGCTGTTCTTGGGGTCCTCATGACAGAATCGTATCCCTTTCTCTTCAACAGTTCGTTTCCTAGATATTTTGCGAGCTTGTCGTTCTATAAGTTTTACGCATCTGCCTGCGCCCTTATCACATTCATTGTATGCTTTACCGTCGAACTGAAGGTGTATAACAAACACATGAACAGATGACCACGTGAGTATCGAACATCTCAATCTTTGACAAGAAAATCATTTCACAAAGTTTTTCTTTTCATCTTTTGTTCAATCAGTGCTCGTCCAACTGTTCATTCACACTGGTGGTCGTGGTTCTCTTTTTGGGTACCCTTTCTCCTCTTTTTTGCCTGTTTTCTGAAACGAGAGACGTAAAACCAATAAACATAACAGGAAGTGACGTGAAGAACTAAGATCGGTAAAACTAAGGTGTTTTCAACCGAAGCGACACTCTTCGCAGTAAATAGACGTTGCCAATCGGCACAGGCGCGTTCTGGCTCTCTTCCCAGAGGCTCGATCGCTGGACCCCAATTTTCACTTTCTTCTTCTCCAAACTCCGCTCATGCCAAGCGAGCTCTTCGCTGTCACAGTCACTCTCGTCCTCTTCATCCTCCGAATCGTAGTCGAAGATGCCCTGCTCCTCCGGCGGCAGGGTCTTCCTCTGATCTTCTTTGGCCTGCCTCTGCTCCTTCCTCTCCATCCGCCTTCTGCTCTTCTCCGCAATGTCCTCGTCCGACGGGTCGATGATGAAGCGATGCTCCGGCTCCTCTCTCCGCCTCGACAAGACGTTAATCTCATCGTCCTCCAATCCACGCAGCTCCTGCATCCACAGCGGCATCGCCTCTTTGTCCATCTCCCTCTCAGTGCACGTCCTCGCAAAGAACACCAAGTCGTCAATGATTTTATGCATCGACTTCCACACACGCCAGTCCGCCATGCCGTCTTGCATGAACCCTCCCTTCTCCTCAAACCCCGCCAGAAGACCCAAATAAGGCGCGACAAACGGAACGAGAGGGGGCGAGCACGACGAGATGTGTGTTCGGAGTGTCTTCTGTCTTTCCGACAGGTTGTACACTTCTGTCAGTCGATCTGTTTGGAACTTCACTTCTTCCATGGTCTTCTTCAGTCGAGTTACACTTCGATTCTGCATTCCGAGGAAGATGGCATAAGCTGATTGGAAGTCTTGGTGTTTGTGAAGTTTTCGCGAAGTTGCGCCAAGCTGATCGTAAAACCGCGCGCGACGCTCAGCAGTACTTCCACAGACAATCACAGACGCTGTGAAGAGAGAGAGCTTGGTGAATCGTTCTGTGAGAGCCACAATCGTCGGACTTTTGAGGTGCTTGTTCTCCTTCGCCCAAGCTGTCGATACAAACTCCCCGCGTCGGAGTTTACTAAACATAACAGAATCAGAATTAATCATAATGCTGGCGACAGCGTGTGGGTCGATAGCTTCCGGCGTTTGGAACGGTGGTTGATAGGAAAGAGGACTCTCTCGCCAGCTGCTCTGAGCAGAGCTGCTTGCTGTTGATAATAGTTCACCCTTCATGGGAAGCGTTTTATCATCGGAAAGAGATTTGTTTCGAGTTTGGACAGATGATGTGGCGATGGCGGCAGAGAAGACAGACTGGACGGAAGAATTGAGGGTAAGAAAGTTATTTTCAAAATGATAGACACACTTTTCTCTCTTCTGTGTTTTTGGCGAGGGATTTTCCGATTGATGTTGATTCAAGTTCAGATATTCGAATGGTAGCTGCCTTCTCAATGGCATCAGTGAATGGTTTCAAGTATTCTAAGGTCTGAAGACGAACCAATAGAGAATTCATGGCGATATAATTCTCAACATCAAAGTGATCATTGTAATGTTGCCAAAGTCGGAGTAGTATCAAAGCTATTGTTGTATGCATTTTCTGGATGTGTGCTTCGGGAAGTGGCTCGTTGGTAATCAAATCAGTTTGAACAGAAAGAAGATTTGTCAATAGTTCAACGAGTTCAGTTGGTTTCATGGCTTTTCGATAGCAGAATAAAAAAGTATTCAGATCATCAACATCAAGAATTTGTTCCACGATAAGACGGAGGGCTAATTCCGGATTAATCCTGATAATATTGATAGTGCCTTCATCCGTTTCGTAACGAATTCCTAATTCACTTTGTTTTGATGGTGATGCGTTGAGTCGGTCCAAGAATGATTTCAGCTCAGATTTATTGGAGAGGTGAACTGATCTCGATCCTTTTTGCCCAGTCGCTGCAGTCGACTGTGCGTTGGGTCCTTTGTTGGATTTTAGGGCCCGAATCTTGGCCGACCATTCCGATCGTTTTCTGTCAAGCCAAGTCAAATCGTCAATCATGTAATCTGGTTCATCATTTTCATTCATCATTTCAAAATCATCTTCTTCGTTCGAATCGTGACTTGTTAAGCTCGAATTATCTTTGAGAACTTGGAATGGTGAGATTGACGGTGAGTGTTGGGTTGGATTTGATGATGCGAGTGATGTTGCTTGAGAAAATGATGAACGAGACCGAGGGTATAAAAGTGCTCTATAATGAGTTGGAAAACAACCGATTCAAGGTGGAATAATGGCAATGAGGAGGAGCGAAAGATCAGACGGATTTTGAGTGTTGAAAAGGGAAACTGAGCCTGTTTTCTCTGAAAATGAAAAATAAATAACATTGGAAATGCAGAAAATAACGAGAAACTTTGTGCTTTTGGTGTTGAAAACGGGTTATCGCGAACCTTGGTTGATGGGACGATTAACGACATGGTTCGTCCAGTTGGATGGGAAACTAGATAAAGTTACCCAAGTAGTTGATATACCTTCATTTTCTCCCGGAGACGAGCTCATTTAAAACTGATGAAGATCCAACCCTCTAACAAAAACATCCATAACTTAAATTCATTTCTCCGCTTTCTGACCATTTCAGGGACCTTATCTGCACATTCATCGACAAAATTCTGATACCCTACTTTTTCTCTCGTTCGGATTGTTTAATTAGCTCAGTTCCACCACTATTTCTCAGTTTATCAATTCGTCAATTTTCTCCTCAGATTTCACGAGACATATTCGTTCTTTGCTTTTTTGAAACATCCAGGTTCTTACCAATGCATTACGTGTCCTCTTTTCTCTCCAAATGGATTCCACCCATTCACAATTTCTCCACTTTTTTCCGTTCGCATTCTCACCAATGCAACTAAAGGTGAAGGTTATAAATCAACCTGGGGAACACACTGTTGATTGTCTCGATACGGACACAATCCCTGAACTCAAAGAGAAACTTGTTTCCATCATCGGACTCGAAACGGATAAACAACGTATAATTTGCTCAGGACGTGTCCTTAAAGAAGGAACTCTCCATGAAAACAATCTTCAAGATGGATCAACCATCCACATCTGTCCGGCCATGCGATCTTCCGATGCACCTGAAGGTACTGCTGGCAACAATCAAACTGGTTCTTCTGGCCCTACCTCATCCACACAAGCAACGACTGGCACGGAAAATGGACAAATCCGCAATATGTCTATGCCAATTCAGATTCCTGGTCCGAATGGAGGTACAATGAATGGCTATCTCGTAAGTGCAATGATTGATCCGTCAATGGCGACATCGTCTCAAGACTTCCAGTCTATTGTCAATAGCATTGTTACTCCACTTGTCAATTCTATTTCTACTTCACTTACTGAAGGCACACATCAGAATCCTCCGTCACAATCCAACCAATCCACGAATCTCCCAGCTCAGCCTGTCCAAGCACAACGTCAAACCGAAAGACGAACACATCACTCATCTCATCGTGCTCCCAACACTCGTCGTGGCGAATCGTCCCGACAACGGGAATCATCCCCTGTTTTCCGGAGACCGATTCGTCACCGTCATCACCACTATTCTCGCCCCATCACACGTCATAATCAGTATACCTCACCAAATCTCCCCAACGAAGTTCGGTTCCGTATGCTTATGCATCGAATTCGGCGAGCAATATCGGAAACAAAAGAACTGATTGCATTCGCCAAGAGTGATGGTCATGATTGGAGCAGTGACGATTCATCAGACTCGTCATCATATTACTCAAGTACAAGTGATTCATATTCTTCTGAAAGTCAGGACGAACAAGACGAGGAAACAGAGGAAGAAGAAGATGATCTCGAAACGATTGCGTCTATCCAAGCTCAATATGTCATCACAGGTCACTCTCAGCAAACTGGATCATATTCATTTTCATCTTCATCTCTCCCATCCTCTGCGACTGAAGCAATTTCCAATCCTCCTCCTCAACAATCATCCCAACAAGCTCCACCTCCACCCCCTCCTCCTCCCTCCACCACAAACACAGCCACAACCAATCAACAACAATCAAACACTAACCAAACTCAGAATCAACAGATGCCGTTCAATGGAATGCAGATGCTTAACCAACTCTTCAACGGGGGAGGAGGGACAGGTCAACCTGTAACGTTTGGGTTCAACCTTGCAGATATGTTTGGGTCGATGTTTGGGATGAATTCTGGACAGAATAGCAACCAGAACCAGCAGAATCAGAATAACCAACAAAACCAACCTCCACCGGAAGATGATCATCGACACGACAATTATTATATTTGAAATGTCTTCATTGTTCACTTCACCACCCATTCGATAACTTGATCTGAATCAATTTCCTTAGTATAACGACAAAGAGGTTCTCCAAAACGACGAGAATTTTCCGAATAATGATTCAAAGATGAAGTGCATAACTCAAGAGGACATAAAAAGACACGCAAAGGACAATCAGGACGCTTTAACTCGAGGAGTTGTGAAGAAAAGGATGAGAAGAGCGACTGGAATCTTGAGCGCTGCAATGATGATTGCGGCAACGTTCTGTGTTTTTGATTGTTCAGTATTGACAATGCTATCTCCTCTCATTGATGTGATTGCTGTTTGGAACTATTTCAATGATTAACGAAGAGAGAGGAGCAGACTATAAAGTAACATAAACATGCTATTCCATATGCCATCACAATATACCCAACAATGGAAAGTCGAACCAAAGAGAATACACGGCCGATGCAAAGCGGTACAAATATATACCCACTCCAACAAAGCAGTTCCATAAAGGGGAGTCTTGCAGAATTAGAGAAGAGATACAGGACAGCGTATGTAAGCAGAATATCAAATGCAAGAGTTGCAAAGATTGTTGTTGTCGTTTTTGTGAGGACAAGTGGGGTGTAAAGGTCGTGGATAGAGTACAGGGCACAAACCTGACAAAATGATGAAATCGCGAAAGACAAACAAGAATGACGTATGTGAACAATCCAACAACCGGAATATACAAATCAGGAGCATTCACATCTTCTCTTGGTGGATGGTAGATCACAGAAGTGTTCGAAGAACCAGTGGGATCTTCAGCGATGAGAATAAAGGACGAGGGATACCATAATACATTGAATTTCCTGAAGAATCAACTCTAACACGATGTCGAACCCAGTCCTAAATGAATTCACAAAAAATAGAAGCGCTTAAGACAAGAAAAGAACAAACTTTTTTCATGAATGGAAAAGTGAGAATCTTTAGTTTGTTGAAAACATATCCATTGCTAACAGCAAAATAATACCGAAATTTGTCCGAATTCAAGTATTTCTTTACCTACGAGAGAAATAATAGTGAGGCTTTGAAATTGACACACTTTTTGTTGTTGAGTTCCGATGGTGTTTGTTGCTCCACGAATGAAAGCTTCACTGGATCCCTGTGAGGGACTGCTGAACAGTCCACTCAACGCAGCCTGCCCCATTGTCCCAAATGGATTCGAGACAAATGAACTGAATGCATTTGATGATGGTTGTTCAGGTTGCTGTTGTTGTTGCTGAGAATATCCACCATTGAATTGAGGCTGAGAATACCCACCCATATCTCCAGGTGTCGAACCAAATTGAGTGCTTGAGTATTGAGGCTGAGAGTTGCCAAGATACGAGTCGAATTCTGAGAAGGGATCCTCGGCCGGCTGGCCACTACCGAAGTCCGATGAGGAAGATGGATCAGTTTGAGGAGGATTTGAGGCGTATGGCTGAGGTCCACTGTAGTTCCAGGACATTTTTTGTTTTGACACAACCCATTCTTAAAACCTATTTTCATAAACTCCAGGAAAATGAGATATCTCTCAAAATTACTATCGTCAAATGGACAGGGAATATCAATGAAATGGAGACAAAACGGGTCAAGAATTCAATTGATTTGAATTCGGTCAATTAAGAATTTTCTCCAAAGATGAACAACTTTCTTAGTCTCAAAGAAGAAAAGATACAATTTTCTTCATATTTTTCGTCTTTGGAGTTCTAAATTAAGAAAAAATGAATCAATGATCGGAATACCTTCTTCTGACCCATCCATGCAACAGTTGTTGGATCGGTCCAGATCGACCGATTTTCACACCTTCTAATCTCAACCGAGACCAGGACAGAACATCACGTGTGTGGATGATTAGAGGATGTGGTGAGATTGAACAATTCCAGGGCTGAGTAAGACGCTGGCCTCTGGTTACTCACCGACGAGAATGTCTGCCGTTTGATCCGCACGAGTGTTCTGTTCATTTCCCCTTCCGCTTCATTCATAATGCCCAGAATATCGCGATGGGGTGCTGTGAGAAGGAGTTTGTGGACAGCGGCGGATTGACTGACCGGCTGCATCGTCGGTTTTGGTGTCTGAACCTCCGACTCGAACGAATAGACAAGAGATTGCGAGCTGTTCCTCGACCCTTCTTCAGAGAAACGAGGGATGGAGAGAGAGATTGCTGAGAGTGGCGACAGCGACGGCAGACTTATTCTCGTCCCCAACTTCGCCATCCACACTTTCGTCATGTGAAGCCCAGCCGAAATCGTTGATGTGTAATCGTTTGGATCCTGCGACAAGGTTGGGAGTTGGATGTCTTCGTCATCTTCCTCGCCCTCGTACAGCGAAGGGTGTCTGAGTCGATGGATGATTGCATCATGTATCCGCCAAACTGAGGTCGACCGCGTCTCCGGCCTGTCGTAAATGGAGGCGTGTGGGGAGGGCAGGACTGTTGGGAAGAGAATTGACGTGGGTGACATCGCAACACTCACTGGCACCACACTCTCACTCGGCGGGATGCTCACCGACGACCCAAACCGTCGATCATCCTCGTTCTCCGTGTTGTTCTGTGATTTTGGGGTGCTGTCGAGGCGAACAGAGTACTCGATCGGCGAGTCTGGCGAATGCATCATCGCTGGCGAGATGGAGTGTGCGTTGCGGTCGAGCGACGAGAAGTCAGGTCGAAAAGAGCCGTGTCGTTTGTCGACCCAGTCAGCGAGGTCTGAGCTCTGCTGATCCAGAGACAAGTCTGGAAGGATGACATGTGGAAGAGGGGCGATAGGTGTTGAGGTGGACAGCGTGTCGTTCTGGTTTGGGTGTTGAATATGCTCAGTGTTTGGAGTGGTTGGATTCTCCGGATGAAAGAGCGGCATGTCGTGCTCCGCCAAAAACGGAAGTTGGCGAGCACTCGAAGCAGTGACACGAGCAGAACACGAATACACAAGGAACTTGTTCAAGAACGACAGGAACGACGGATGGCTGCCAAGCTGCATGCTCAGCGGCGGTGTGCGGCAGACCTTCTTGATCGAGTCGACTGTGAGAGCTTTATGAGGCCAGTCGAGATGGACGTTGTTGAAGAAGTCGGAATATCGGGGGACGATCCTCGGATTGGGCTTCAGCGCCACGTGCTGCACGCGGAGGGTGAATTGGTGTGTGTTCGACTCAGCGTGTGACGCGTCTTCTGTTTGTTTATGAACATCCATCTTTTCCGACTCTTCTCGCTTCGTCTTTTGGATCGGGGGGACGGGAGCTGAATGGTCTTGGTTGATATTACCCGTGGAGAGTGGGATGTGGAGTCTCTGACGAGGTTTTGTGGTGATGAGGGGAGTGAGAGGCCCGATGATTCGTTCCATAAGAGCCAGATGCTCAATATCATCGTGTGTTTGGAAAAGTGGGTCACCTGTGTAAAGCTCAGCTAAAATGCATCCAACACTCCAAATGTCGACTGGGTACGACCAACCTAGTCCTGATGAATGAAGATGAAGATAGCGAACAAAACAGACCGAGAATAACCTCGGGGGGACGATAATGTCTTGTGCAAATGAGAGAAGTGTGATGTTCATGCTCATATGTTGCTGAACCTAAGTCAATGATTTTGATTTGGGAGTTAGTTGGGAAGAAATATTCTCTCTAAAAAGAATGCCTTCAAATTGAGAGAAACAAACATCTTGGAACTTCTTTCTCGTAAGTTCTTGATCGACAAGAAGAATATTTTCTGGTTTGAGGTCAGTGTGTGTGAGATGTACAGTCTCATGGAGAACTGGCAAGATTATTGAAATTGATAAAACGCAAACACTGAAGCCCTGACAACAATTGATGGGCCACTGACCTGATAAAGTCAACGGGAAAACCATTGTAATTGTTTTTTCGGAGAATGTCAAAGAGGGAAGGACCAAGAGCTTCAGTAACGATGCACAACTGTCCTTCGAAATCAAACCATCCTAGGAATTGAACACATCCACTTCTGAGAATGCTAATGTCAAAAAGAGTTTCAAACCGTTCTCCGCTTGGGTCATGTGTCATGATATCTTGGAGAATTCCGATTTCGACGCGGGCAGACTCGGTATATTTTGCGATAGCTCGTATGACTTTAATAGCAACAATCTTCTTTTGAAAATTGTCATAACATTCGAGAACTGTTCCAAATGTTCCATTTCCTAAATGTCGTTTGATGAGATATCTCCGAGTGATGAATCCGCCGATCTCAAACTGAAAGCGCCCTACAAATCGCGAAGAACAGACGAAAAATGGTTCTCAAAAATTAAATTAACAGACCCTGTTCATCTACGGGGTGTCCTACATTCAGCAAGTCATATGGATTGTGCATTCATGAATATACAAAAATGCCCATAAAACCTGATTATCACCCCGCTTCTCAGTCAGAGAAATCTGGCTGATTCATAAAGAAAACATAGAATCATGTTTATGAAGGAATGAACGATTGGCATTGTGTACGAAGTGAGAAGAAGGGGAATCACGCCAAGAATTGATGTAGGTGTTTGGAGACAGAAAATACATGTAAAAATGATATGGACATGATGAAATACGAGTGGTAAGCAGGAAATGTATTAATAATGTGCGTTTGGACCTTCACTATCAAGGTGTATCTCTGATGAAGTGGCTACTGTTCAATCTGTCATACTAAAAAGTTCCAGAGGAAACCCTGTGAGATTCAGTGGTATCACATGAAAATATAGTTAGTTGCTGAGATGAAATGAGCAGACTAGTTGATGATTAATTTGGAGCCCACCATTAATATGAATCGAAATCTCCCCTCTAATATCCTTTCTTGGGCTAAAAGCCTCGGTTATTCATTTTCTTCTCCAAATGCTGAGCGTGATTTTCTTGCAGAAATGGCAGAATTTAATCGAGAGGGTTATGGAACACTCTTTCAACATTTACTCGATCATATCGCTCCAGAAGAAACCGTCCACACAGCTCATGCTCAGATACGGTTGAATATGCTTGAATCAGAACTTCGTTCAATCGACACTGATGTCTCTTCTCTTCAAACCCCAACACTTCTCGAGGAAGGTCAGGCTCTCGAAGCTCAGATCAGAGCAACAAACAATGAATTAGAACTCGTCCAAACGGAAATATTGAAGCAAGAAGAAGAACTTTCGACTATTCAAAGGATCTCTTCAGAGATTCGACAGAGGAGGCTCCTCTTAATTGGTTCAAATGGCAAAATTGCTCGCCTAGTTGATGATTTGACTAATAAAGTGACTTCCCTTCAAAATGAATACGCTATACACAAAACACTTCAAAATTCTCAAGATCTTCCACTTGATGAAACAGAAAAAGCGATTTCTGAAATTCAAACATCCCATCAGGATTATCGCTCTTTGCCGACCGCGCTCACCTCATCAAAATCTCACGTGATAACCTCTCTGATTTCACTCATCTATACCTCAATAGAATCTCTCAACAACATCACAGGACAGTATCTAAAAGAGAAAAAGACTCGAATGGAAGTAGTTGAGGATGCCATTCATCAAGAACAAGAAAATCATCTCTCATTCTTTGTCCGAGTCAATTCTCTCCAGGATGAGATCGATGCCATGAAAACCTCAATATTTGGCTCGTCTTTTCCAGATGTTCCGTCGGATCGCATGGCCCAAACTGACTGGACCAACCTATCCTCCGACCAAGCGTCCCTCAGGACCATCCAGCTTGTCTGCGAATGCGATGCAGCTGTCTCTGCCTACGCCTCCTCTGAAATGGCTCTTCTCGTTGACACAATCGACAAAGGAATGACCATTCTGGACCAGCTTGAAGATGTTGAAGCGGCCATCGAAGTGAACGCACGGGAAGACTCAGAAAGCGAGCAGACGATGAGAGAAACAATCAAAGCGAGCAGCATCCTCGCAGCGACAGTCGAGAACACTGCACAGAAACTGGCACAGAAACTCAGCCATTTGAACGACCACACAATCCCAACACTTCAGACGAGCACGAAGGACGAGAGATTGGATACTTTCGTCGGACAGCTGTTTCTTCTCTCGAACGAGGAGGATCAGACACGCATCGTCCCTCTTCCCACAAACGCTTCAGATGAAAGCACTGTTGAAACCTTCTTGGACACTTCTTCACTCTGTCTGTTTTTTCTCTTTCCCATCATCTTTCCCCCTCTGACTGTCTTTCTTTCTCATCGTCTTCCTCCAGTGACTGAATTGAAAGAGAAGCTGAGTCGTCAGAGGACCCAGCTGAGTGAATGTGCGCGAGGCTTCGAAGAACAACCAACCATCCACGAAGAGAACATCCACAGTCTCCTGCTTTCTTCCTTCACTCTTTCAGAACTTGTCAATCGAGTCAGAAGCGGTGATGAGATGCTCCTGACCCAATGGACTCCCCAAGTCCTTTCTGTGTGCAACTCCGCTCTGCAGACAGCCGATGCATTCGACAAGCTGACTCAGACAGTCGATGTTTGGTGGAAGCAGCCTGCCCAGTTTGCGCTGAAAGACCCTGTGGTGGACAATCTTCCGCTCAACGACTGGATTCAGAAGTGGAAGTACCTCTCACACCTTCTCCTGTCTTCTCAACCTCAACAGAATGGATGAGCGCCAGTTTGGCGAAAGGGAAGTGAAAGGAATGAGCAACGCGGTTCACACTCCCTCCGGACTGGATGAGGATTGTAAAGGCGAGAATCGAGTTTTTCATGTCGTTCTCTGGGAGACTGTTCAGCGTTGCTTTGTCAAAAAAAGGTTGCTCAGGAAAACAGTTGAAATGAATCAAACAGCGAAATGTTTATCGAAATGAAATGAACGCCTTCGAACATTGGTTCTCCTCCAATCCTGAAAACATGTCTCTCCTCTTCGCTTCTCCGTCTCCATCTCTTCCTGGATGAGTCCTGTCTGGAGTGGTCTTCGGTTTGAAGACGGACCAGATCCGGATTGTCTGGTCTTCACTCCCTGTCATCACAAACCGTCCATCTGGCGATATCGTGGACGACACGATTCTCTGTTTGTGTCCCTTCATGTCTCCAATCTGGGTGAATGTCGGATATGTCAGCACAGCCATGGCAGGAGCAGGAAATCCAGTAACCGCAACCAACTCTCGATCAGCCTTCGACCAGTGGAGGCCTGTGATCTGTTTCCCCAAATCGTGTGAAGCAACCATCTGTCCCGTGTTTGTGTTCCACACTTTTATCGTTCGATCTGCAGTTCCTCCTCCTGTGACAAGAAGGCCTGCTTGCCATTCACTCCAACTCATTCCTTTCACCGCACTTGTGTGCCCAACGAGTTCGTGAAGAGGCTTGAGATGACCATCCGACGAGTCAGAGAGACGGGTCACTGCCAAATCCTGGTTCTTGATCTTCACCCCGCACGTTCGTGCATCCCATATGCAGACAACGTTATCGTTTCCTCCGCTGGCGAGTGTTGTCCTCTCTGGCGACCAGTGGAGAGATGTGATTTCTTCTTTGTGATGGTCCATTGTTGTGATGAGAGCATCCCTCTCGCGGGTGTCCCAAATCCGGATTTTTCCATCTTGTCCTCCGGAGGCGAGATGTGGCCCGTTCCACGAAAGACAGCCGATGCGTTGGGGAGAGCCAAGAAGAGTTCGATCGGGTTTCTGTGGATCTTTCTTTGAACAATCCCAAATTTGAATTTTTCCATCTTCAAAACCAACAGCGAGAAACAGTCGTTGACTTGCTCCACTCCACTTCACAGAAGAGACAAGAACTGGATTCTCAGGATCTCCTTGGTAGAGGGTCCATGTTGTTCCGTTTGTTGCATTCCAAAGGTATACTGCATCATGAAGAGCAATTGCAACGAGATTGTTTGGACCCCAGTCCAGAATGTTGTGATCTAAGTCAAAAAAAAGTTGAAAAAGAATCTTGTCAAACAAAAGTTTGTCGTGATTCCTAATGCCAACAATAAGATGATGATAAATAGAAAAAGATAGAGTAAGAATGAAGACGAGTCAAACCCGGCGCATCGAGGACATGTTCAGCGACACTGCTGATGTGTCTTGGAGTGTTAAGAGAATGATTGGTAGGAGGGTGCCACTGCGAAAATAATACATTCATTCGATTTTTATAATCTTTGTCAACAGCTGGGGGTGCTGCACACAGCTTCAAAATTCGTGCACCGCCTGTTTGGGATTGAGATGTGCTTGAAACACTTGCAGGTATTGGGAGAAGTCCAGATTCGACGTTAGTAAACTCAATAACAATATTCTCCATTTCTTCACCATCTCGGAGTGGAATAAACCTCGAACCCATGGACCACCCCTGTGAGGTCGTACCCAGATCGAGCCATCAGTTTTATGTTTAGTTGTCGTTTATAAGAGATTATCAACGCAAAATTAGTGTTCATAATGAAATGAATAATGAAGAAACAATTCAATCTTGCTTCTTTGATTGAGTACTTTTACCGAGAAATGAAGAGAGTGTCTGTCGGACAACAGCTTCCTGTTGTTCAAGAGATGAGTTGCTGAAATCGGAGACAACCATGGAACCCGCTGAAGGTAGAATAGCAACAATGTGTTCTGGGACTTTTGCGTCGAAGATCGTTTTAAGGTGATCGGTCAGAGCTTGTGGTTTGAACACAATTCGAGAGAGAATACCAACTTTTGGGTTGAGTGATACTGTTGCACCGGTACCTAGAGTGCAAAAAATAGGTGATAATAACAGTATCAGATAAAATACCTGAAGACGAGATATTGAAACATTCACCTGTCACGAGAACCTTCCTACATTTATCTGTCTCTTCTGCATCATCTCGGACAGTGAGAAGTACATGCATTTCATGTCCTCCGAATGGTGGGTGAATGATGTCAACACCTAAAGAGAGATTTAGCTGACAAAAATGGTGGGATGATACCGTCATAACGAAGAAGTAACTCGATTGAATCGTCAACCAAAGGACGTATGACACCTTCACGCTTAACGTCACGATAGGATTCGCGTGGGCTATCATCGAGAAAAGATGATGAGAGGAACAAAGATGGCATACAAGCAGACAAGACATTTGGGGAATTTCTCCCTCCATGGCAGGAAGGCATCAATGGAACTGCGATTATAAGTGTATGTCGGAACCATGCATATCTATACACAACTATTCAGAGAAGAAATGAAGAAACTCTTGGTTCTCCGAGGAGGAGCATTTTGTCCAGTGAGTCTTTTGTGATCATCATTGGATTCACAATCAGGAGTCCACCTTGTTGAAGTTTGTAAATGTACATATTTCTATAATTCTGTTATGAAGAAGAAGGAGGAAACTTGTTGTTTGCAGTGATGCAGTGAATCCCCGGACTTGAATTAGTGAATCAGAGAAAAATGGAAATATAACACAAAAAACAACAGACAGGACTTCTGAGAATGTCTCTGTTTGGACAAGCTTATCGTTCCAAGCTTTTGGTCTTTTCACTGGAGGATGACGAATGGAGAATTGTACATACTTCGAATAATCTTTTGAAAGATTTTATTCAGTACGAGGAAGACACATAGACATTGAATCACAAAAACGAAGAGGTTTGGCATGCTTGTCAGTGATCTGAACCATAACTTTCTACTTTTCCCATGACCTCAGAGCTAATCCTACGCCCTGATGGAGCAAATTATGTAACTCCTCACGAAGAGTCTGAAAAGCACACATTTTCTCTTTTCTACCCCGCTCTTACGGCGGCTCTCCCACACGACATCATTCGTCTCATCACTCCTAAAGGAGCTGCTGACAAAACAAAAACACAGTCAGATCTGAAAAAAGAGATCACAACTGAACGGAAAAAAGAGACAGATGCACGAAAGAAAGAGAAACAGGAACGAAAACGACAACGCAAAGCTCAGTTCAAAATCAGCAAACAACAACACAAATTGCAAGGTAGTCAACGATTAGGTAATAAAATGCGAAAAAATGATGATCCCCAGGGAAGTGGGACAGACAAACCTCATTCATCGAAGGATGCAGACGGGATCGAGGATGATTCTGACTCAAACTCCTCAGACAACCTCTCTATCGACTCTAGTGACTTTTCTGACTCTTCATCTTCTGATGAAGATGATGTTGCTCCTCAATCTGGACAGGATGATGGAGACAACCAACTCCAATCATCAAAACCAGACCCACCCCCACAATTCCTTATCACCTTCCCTGATGGGGTCCTTTGGCATCGAACTGTGAATGTACTTCGTTTCACTGCTGGAACAGAAGTGATTTTCTTCAATAAACTTTACTCTGCCAAATGTCTGTTTCATCCAAAAACCTTCGAAACGAAAAATACGGTTATTGTCCTCGCTCAAACAGTTGCAATCAACAGACCACATGTTCCTGTAATGACTCTGTTTCAATCACTTGTTAAACGAGACACAATGGTATTTTCCCGTTATCTACTAACTTCTCACATTCTTCAATTCTCATTCTTGTTCCTCCTCGTAGGAATCAATTCTCTACTATTGCTCTCAACTTGGCATCAAACGGGTCCAACCGGTCATTGCCACCAAAACACAACGCAATTGGGGCGGAAACAAGGAGAAGAGGAGACTCGAACTTCTCTCCATCTCAGCCGCCGAACAATCCAAATCATTCACCCTCCCCTCCATCCACACTCCACTATCCTTTGCCACAGCTGTAACTGAGCACACCCAACGACGCATTCGAGAGCAGGAAAAGCAGGCCTCCAAACCACATCTTTCGCGAGGTGGTCGGGTCTGCCTGTTCTTCGAACCTGAAGGCGCACCTCTGTTGGAAGTTCTGTGTGCCATTCAAGCCGCCCAGCCGTCACATATTGACACTTTCATTGGGCCAGAGGGAGGTCTGACCGACGAGGAACAGAATGTCTTGAAGAGGGAAGGGTGGATTTGTGTCGCCTTGACTCCGACTGTTCTCCGGTCACAAGAAGCTGTTCTATTAGCACTTGGATCGATTCGAGCAGCACTCAACACAAGCCCTCTTGGATTTGATCGAAAGGATCATCATGAGGAAACGGAAAAAGTAAAGATTGATTCTTGAGGACTTCATTTCACTGATTTGAATGAATAATTTCTCTTTTTTTCTTTTTCGATGTTCATTTTCGTCATTAACTGTTCACACTTACTGACAGAAGAGAGAACAGACTGATTGTGGTGAGATCTAAAATCGATGAATTACAACGAACTTAAGGATCTTTTTCTTTCAACCTTTGGTCAAAGCACAGAAACTCTTCATTGCTACAACACTCCGGGCCGAGTGAATTTGATTGGGGAACACACAGACTATAATGGTGGTTATGTCTTCCCATGTGGAATTGAAGCATCCACAAAAGCTGTAGCTCGAAGGCGGTCGGATTCTCATGTAACTCTCAAATCAACAAACTTTCCTGAAACAATTTCATTTGAACTTGGCAATATGAAGAAGGGCGATAAACATGAATGGTATAATTACTGTCTTGGATGTTTCTGGGTGGTGACAGAACAATTTGGTGTTGAGAAGATTGGAGGAATCGAAATTCTTTACTCTGGAACAATACCTATTGGTGCTGGATTGTCTTCTTCAGCCAGCTTGGAAGTTCTCACTCTCTTCATCCTGAACGAAACATTCAAATTAGGAATGACACGACCTGAAATAGCAGTTGGTGGACAAAAGGCAGAAAATCAGTATGTAGGAATGAATTGTGGCATTATGGATCAATTTGCAGTTGCCAACGCACGAAAGAATGAAGCACTCAAACTCGACTGTGCAACCCTTCAATTTGAAAGTATTCCTGTTGACCTGGGAAAATATAAACTACTCATTGGAAATACAAACAAACCTCACAACCTTATTGTCTCAAAATACAATGACAGAAGAAGTGAATGTGAACAAGCTGTCACCCTCCTACAGAAGGAAATCAAGATAAATAATCTCTGTGAGCTATCTATGGAGCAGTTTAACAAACATTCTCATCTTATTCAAGATCCTGTCGTCCTTAAGCGAGCAAAACATGCAATCAGTGAGAACGAACGAGTTCTTGAAGCATGCCGCCAGCTCAAAGCTGGTAATTTAGCTGAATTTGGCCGTTTAATGGACGCTTCCCATGAATCACTGAAAACAGACTATGAAGTCACGGGACATGAACTAGACTCCATGGTTGATGCTATTCGACACGCAGCCCACACTCTCTCGAAAGATGGGAAAGAGGATATTGTTTTGGGATGCAGAATGACTGGTGGTGGATTTGGTGGATGTACAGTGGGGATTGTGTTGGAAAGCGCGATCCAAAGTGTGATCGATCTCGCAGGCGAAGAATATAAGCGACTGACTAACCTCACACCTGAATTTTACGTTGTATCAATCAGTGAGGGTGCATCTTGTGTCGAATGAGATTTCGCCAACATTATCTGACAATATAAGGATTCACTATCAACTGTTCTGTTTATGTTTAATCTCAAGAGTAAATCATCTTTCTCTACCACCCCCGATAACTCCTGTGAATGATTGTGCAATTTACGCTTTTTCAATGTTGGAGCAAACGTGCGTGTTTCATGGAGAACGTTCATCATTTGTGATATGAAGCGAAGACTTCGTCGGAAAAATCACTGTTCCAAATGATTGAGAATAAGGAGGAGTGCAAGAGAATGGTTAGTCAAATGAGTGAAATGACTCAAAAGAAGATGAAACTGCTTTGTTAATCATCGTCGCCATATTCTTCTGCTGTCTCTGGCTCAAGTTTAAGATAATCAAAGAACTTGAGATCTTTGATTGTTCGTTCCAATTTGTAAGTTGACATTTCAGCACCACCGTATTGCTCCAAGCCTTCGATCTTTCCGTTGACTTTCCCATTCTCGATGAAGACTAATGTTGGAATGATACTAAATTCGATTCATTGAATCAAAATAGTGGATATACGTGATTTCAAGACGCTCACAAAGGAATTGACTTTTTTCTGCGTTGATTTGACAGAATTTTGTTTCCAGATGCATTTCTGAGAGTTTTTTCAGATGTTGGCCGAGAATGTCACTGTACTTCGATGAAGGTCGATGAAAGTGCACAATGCAATGTTCTGATCCTTTCGTTTCGTTAAAGAAATCTTTTTCAGTTTGAATGATTGTGACCTGGACGAAGAGAGATAAATCGGAGGGGTGTGAAGAATGAGAAAAGGAAATCATTCATGACAAATGAAGAGGGGGGATCTATTCATACTGTGCCGTGACCCAGGTGAAGCCATCTTTGTCGATTTTCCTGCTCTTTCTTCAGTTGTTGAAGTCGCAAGGCTCGGAGAGCTTCAAAGTCATCAATTTCTTTCAATTGGTCAAGTTGTTGGTCAATAACGCCTTCAATTGTTGAGGCAGTTTGGAGCAGGGCATTTCCAAGATCTGGTTGCATCTGTTCGAAAATGATCAACCCTTGATGATGGAGGTGAACTTCATGGATCCACGTGATAAGTAATATATGGAATAAACCAATTAATCAAGCCCCAATTCCCGAGAAGATGACAATACAGGACCGATTGTCTGATACCATACTTTCTTTTCTGATCTCATGGGAATCAAAAATCTCATGAAAATTCTGGCGGAGCATGCTCCAAATGCCATAAAGGAAACTGAAATAAAAAATTATTTTAACAGAATCATTGCTATTGATGCATCCATGGCACTCTATCAGTTTTTGGCTTGACCTCTCTTTCCATCTTATTATAACACTCTTTGTGTCTCTTTTGAATTTCCACATTAAATTTCGTCATCCTTCTAGATTGCTGTGCGTATGGAAGGAGGTCAACAACTTACAAACGCAGAAGGAGAAGTGACAAGGTTTCCTCTTCCCATCTTCACTGTACTATTTTATCAAGTCACCTCCAGGGTCTTTTCAACAGAACAATCAGATTGATGGAAAAGGGACTGAAACCAGTCTACGTATTTGATGGAAAGCCACCAGAGAACAAAGATGGAACTGTATGTCTCTGTTTTCTCAATCATTTTCATGATCTAAGCTCCTCTCACGTAAAATTGTTCGTGATGAAGCAAAGGAGAAGGAAAGTGAGGCACGTGAGGAAGAGGATGTTGCGGCTCAAGAGAAATATGCTCGTCGCTCTGTTCGAGTGACACAACAACACAACGACGAAGCAAAACGACTACTTTCTCTCATGGGTGTCCCATTTGTGGAAGCAGCTGGTGAAGCTGAGGCTCAGTGTGCATACCTTAGTCGCCAAGGCAAAGTTTGGGCTGTCGGGTCAGAAGATATGGATAGTCTCACATTTGGAGCTAAAATTCTCCTCAGAAATCTCACTTTTAGTGAGGCACGGAAACTTCCTATCAAAGAAATCTCATTGAATGTTGCGCTGGAAGGTCTTGGATTGACAATGGACGAATTTATTGACATGTGTATTCTCTGCGGCTGTGATTACGTTCAACCAATCAAAGGAGTTGGAGAGAAGAAAGCCTATGAATTAATTCAGAAATTTCACAATTTGGAAGCAGTTCTTGATCATCTGAGAGAGAAAGACCCAGAGGGAAAACGCTTTCAAATTCCTGTCATCTACCCCGTTGACAAACTTCGAGACCTATTCAAAAACCCAGAAGTGAATACAGAAATCCAAGACAAAGATATTCAATGGACGGCTCCTAACGAACAAGGCTTGATCGACTTTCTTGTGAAAGAAAAGGCTTTTGATGAGAACAGAGTGAAAAATAGTGTCCAACGCCTTCGTGACTCCAAGAAATTGTCAAGTCAAGGGCGGTTAGACATGTTTTTTAGGCCTGCACCTCGAACTGAGACGAAAGTTGAAAAGAAACAAACACCAACTGTCGCTCTCCCGAAGGGCAAACTAAAGAAAGGACTACCCACCAAGCCAGAACCACAACCGAAAGCCAAACCAGTCAAAAAGGTTTGTTTTGCACGTTTTCTTCGACTATTCCTTCACATTCACCGCTTGTTCAGATGATCTCACACAAACCTGGAATCTCATCTCGTCCCAGTGCCACATCCAAACCTGCCCCAGCGGAGCCTCCTCCCTTCGTCCGTCCCGAACAGTCAGGCCCTCAAAAGCGGACAAGACTGGACGTCCTCTCAGACGACGACGATGATTCGGAACTTGATGCGAATCTCGCAAAATCACTCAAAAACGTCGTTAGTCACGATGACGACGACGAGGAGTCAAATGAGGATGTTATGGAGATTCTTACAAAAGAGCCAGCGGAGAAGATTCCTGAGAAACCTTCTGTGAAAGCAGCTCCCAAGCCAAAACGACTTCAACGAATCACAAGCGACGATTCGAGTGAAGACGACTGACCTCATTGAAAACACTCATTTCACATCTTCATTTAAGCAGGCTGGACTTATTCAGAAAAGATGGCCAATAGACACGCGAAATTGTGACGAATGGTTACGAAAAAAGTGTTGTGACATTACATTACAATTCATTGTACTCTCCTTCCTTCGGAATCTCCTCGGGCTGGTCATCCTCTGGTGTGGTATGCTCTGGCTCCTCTTCATCTTCTTCGTCATCTGCCTCTTCCTTCTTCTTCTTGGCTTCTTCCTTCTTCTTCTTCTCCAACTGTTTCCTCCTCTCTTCTCGCCTCTTTTCGTCTCTCTCTTTCTTCTCCTTTTCATACTTCTCTCGTTTTGTCCGTCTTTCTGCTGACTTCAACATTTCATCAGCCTGTTTCTGAGTCTCATCCATCTTCTCCTTCACATCATCACTGAGAACCTTCAGCGGCTCCCCGATGTCTGTCTCTGCTCTCTCCGTCTCCTTCTCCTTCAGCCAATCCAATGCAGCGTCCAACATCTCCTCCATCTCATCTGCCTCTGTATCGTTCATCATGCTCTTCACCACTGCATCGTCCTGCTTGTCTTTGAAGTCCTTCACCATCTCACGAAGGGCTTTCGCAGCATCGGGCCACAATGTCTGTTCTTTGTGCTTAATCGCAATCATCTCGCAACTGTCCTTCACTTCGTTCAACTTCGAATTCAGTTGTTCACGGGCGTCGGTTGGGTCGACTTTGGGATCGGTCGCGAGATCGCTTCCCTCATCCTCCAACCACAACGAAACAGCATCGAGGACACTCCGGGCGTTGTCGAGTTGCTCCTGAAGGCAGAGCTTCGTCAACTCTTCGCCGTTCACATCCAAAAACTCTTTCTTCTCGAAGATGTAGCTCTCCAGCTTGTTCCTGATCTCTGCAATCCTCTCCTTTTGCTTCTCGTACTCGTCAAACTGCGCCAAGTTGCTCTTCTCCTTCTTGATCTGCTTGGCGCTGAGAGTGGTGACAAGTGGAAGCTTGTGTGGGTCGTTGTTCGAACATCCGCACAATTGTTTGGACCCAGCTGGAGTGTTCTTCTCCTGCTCGGCGATCTCTTCGGCCTTCAATTTCTTCACTTCGAGATTGACTCGGCGTTTGATGTACTTCACTTCAGGTTCTTCCTGCTTCTTGGGCTCCTCTTTCACTTCTTCGCCTTCCGCTTCCTTCTTCTCTTCTCCTTCTTCTTCACTCACTTCCTCCACTTTGACCTCAGCACTGACGACATCACAGAAAGCATTCACAACACGGACAACTCCGTCCTTGCCAAGTTCAAACGTGACTTTCGTTGTGAAGTTCTTCACATTTCCAAAGCTCGACAGACTTCCCTCGGCCTCCTTCACGTGAATGCGGAAGAGCTGATGATCGACACCGAGTGGGAGTGTCGAGCAGCAGTCGTATCGAACAGACAATGTGAAGCCAGAGGAGCGAGTCACACAGACTGTCTTCTTGCTTGGAATGCGATCGCCCAGTCCGAAGAGAGGGACGTACTCAATTGTATCGCTTGGAGAGAGGAACAGCTCCTTGGAGTCCTTGCTGACTTCATCAAAAGGCGCTGTCTTCTGCAGGTTCGCCTGAGACGCCTCGTCAGAAGCTTTCTTGTCATAGACAGCACCAACAAGAATCTCACGCTCAACACGGCCCACCAATTGCACTCCGCGGATGTGATACTGCGGATGGAGCATGGCGGCGTACATCGTCGATCCGAGTGCAGCGGCCTCGTCCTGGTTGAGAAGCTTGCCAAGAGCAGGCTTGTTGAACTTTTCAAGAAGGAACTCCTGCAACTTTGGAATGCGCATCGATCCACCCACAATCTGAACAACTGTGTCGTTGAGGTCGACCTTGATCGGGGCAGAGGCGTGAGACGTGGGAGGGAAAGTGAGGTTTGAAGTGAGGCGTGTGTGGAAGCGATCCAAGATTGATGTGAATCTGTCGAAGGCGGGTTTGCACCACTCCTCCATCTGCTCCTTTGTGATGACGAAACGGTAGTCTGGCAGTTCGGCAATCAGGTCATCGATGCTACCGTGATACTCGTTTGAGATGGTCAGCATTTCTTTCGCTGATTGCACGACTTTGTGGATGGCTGGAAGAATCTGTGGGGCATCCAGAATTTTCCTGCAGACTTCGCCGGGGTATGGTTTGGCAGATGAGGATTCTGGGTTGAGTGGTGTTGGGAATTGGTGGGATGTGGCAGCTGTGGCGTACGCAGCGGCCTCTTCCTCCTTTGTGGTGAGATATGGCCTGCATGCCCCATATTGTTCGTATTCCTTTGGAGCAGCTGCTTTGTGGTACATTTCCACAACCTTAGCCATGATGAGGGAATCAAACTGACGACCTCCGAGGCTTTCGTCGGTTTCGGTGAGAAGAACATCCATTCGACCTGTATATTTGGTAGAATTGAATGGAAGATCACTTTCGCTCTTTTCTTTCTTGATTTTCTTAACTTTACGTTTGACAACCTTTGGTTGGAGCTTTTTCTTCTTTTGTTCTTCTTTTCTTTGCTTGCGACGGTTGCGTTCTTCCTGTTTCTTCATATACCTGTCCATATCAGCCTGGTTCGAAATGGTGATGCTTTCATTCACAATATCTCCTTCGTCATCTTCCTCGTCGTCGATGAGAACCTCATCAGCTTCGTCTTCAACAACCTCCTCGTATTCGTCATCATCTTCCTCTTGAGCCTTCTCTTCTTCTTTCTTTCCTTTCTTCTCATCCAGAATTTTTTTGAGATCCTTTGCTTTTTGTTTCCCTTTCTTCTCGGTTGTGATGTTTGGACGAGGGAACTCGAAATGGATGAGTGAGAATGTTGTGAATGTGCCTCCCATGTCAACAAAAACAACATCTTTTGTTGAAGAGAGATCATCTGCTTGCTTGGGAGTTTCTTCCTCTGTTTGTTCTTTGTCAGATGAGTCAGCTGATTTTGCTTTTTCCTTCGTTTCCTTTGGTTTTTCATTCATGTGCTGCATAGTTCGCGTTCTTTCCATTCCGAATTGGTAAGCAGCTGCAACAGTCGAATCCATTAAGGACAGAACATTCAGATCAGCAATTTTCGCAGCATCAAGGATGGCGAGGCGCTGAGAATGTGTGTATGAGGTGGGGACTGTAATCACAATGTCTTTAACCATCACACCCTGTGTCGTTTTGGTGACTGTTTGGACATTAGTGAGGATGAGGGCTGCAAGATCCTCGACAGGGAGCATCTGATCTGACAGTCCCGACGTATTAAACATGAGAGTACCACGATCAGAGTTAGAGTATTTTGGGTACGGGAATGGATATGTGTGCCGTGGCGGAGGGGTTGAGCGACCCAAGAGTGAGATTATATTATGATGAGTTTGGAAGGATTTTCGGCCAGACTAGACAAATAAAATGGATAATCATCAGAGAAAAATAGATAATTCGATGAGAGGACGATGAAGACATAATGAAAACAAGAGCATCAGAAAAGTGAGAGATTATGCGAGGATGATAAAAGAGAGAATTTCTCAGAGGGAAAGAAAGTCTTTAAAAAATACCTTTGGAACAGCACGTGTTCCAATGAAACGTTCCTTTCCATCGACTGTAACCAGAGCTGGCGTGATTCGTTTCTCATTTTCATTTCGAACAACGGTGATTGGTTGTCCGCTCTTCAAAAGTCCAAAAGAAATGAAATTGGACCCAAAATCAACGCCAATAACATTGGCGTTCACTCCCGGCGTGAGGAAGAAGAGGCCAAGTAGTAAGGTCGCGACCGAGATCATGTTGAAATCTTACCATGGGAATGATCACGAATTCTCTACAATTGCAAGTTGAAGCGAATGAATCAACTGAATAATGATAAGGCCGCGCATCGACGGGCAAAATATGAAGTGTTGCACAAAAAAGACGAAGATCTGAAAAAAGATGGAGTTCATCAGCTGCGATTGTAAGATTTTAGCTGTTGAAGAAGATTGGCTTTTTGGCGTGCTTGAAAGCTTCTTTCCATCTGAATGCAAATAAAAAGGGAATGAATAACATACCAAATCATTTACAGTTGATCCATCTTCCAGGGATAAATTTCGAAGTTCCGATTGTTGCTTGGTTGCTTCAGCATCTAATAGTGAAGGAACTGAGTATTGTTTTAGGTTCTGCAAGACAATAATAAAGTGTGTCACAAACTGAATCCCTTTGTTGGATTTGACTCGAAAGAAAATCGAATTTCTTCTTTAACGTTTCATATGTGTCACGTTTTCCCTCAATACCAGATTGTAAGATGACGTACTTTTCAGTTGCTTCATTTAGACTCCCTGAAAGTGTGTTGATGTTAATTTGTCCAGAGTGAAAGAAACAAACTCAAAAGTGCCTGTGTTGTGTTGGCATAGCTGTTAACAGCTTGATCCATTTGAATATAGATGTGAGTTTGTTGGAGATAGTGTTTGTACATTTGGAAATCTGTGAGACACTGTTCTAGGGTTTGTTTGGGGAGTCTGTGAAAGATGTGGAATGAAAATGGTTCAAACTGTTGCTGAGTGAAATAATCGAGGCGATCTGGGATCTGAAGTAACATTCCTTGTTGCATGACTGAAAGTTGATGGTTTTTCGATCGAGGGCCCAGCATAAAAAAAGATTGATATTTCAGTTTAGTAAACGAAGATGCCGAATAAATATCCCAGAAAAAGATGAAAAACTAATAAAATGATTTAAAAGAAGATAGACAAAGGTCATGGGAACAGTTGTTGCGACAAAAGATCGATCGCTCCTTCTGTCTCCTCACACATAAAAGTGAGGCCTCGAAGAGATTGAATTCCATCGACCAACACAGCACGATCCGACTTGCTTCTGCATTGCACACTCAACTCTTTGAACTTTTTGGGGTTTGTCACGTTCAGAGGCGCGTACGTGACAGTCACGCAGAGCTTTGCGTCGAGTGAGAATGCCAGAGACGGGACTGATTGAATCGGAGTGGGCTTTGGTGTCAAGATCGAGCAGACTTTCCTGAACGACTCAGTTTCGATTCCAAGCGAGATGTGGCGGATGTGGGCAATCGGGATGAATGAAGGCGACGAACGGTACTCAAAGCGAGAAGGAGGCTGAGACACCCCGCTGAACACGACATCGCCGACTGACGCTCCGAGAAAGGCGTTCTCCGACTTTTTGATATCCAACTTCCCAAATTCGATTCCGTTGCCTCGTTTCAGCAGCATCTCCATCTCGTTCTTCTCCTTCGACGACTTCTCCTTCCCGCCAGTCCGATCTTTGAGCATGCTCACCTTAATCACCTTCACAATCAGGAACGGAGTCGCCTTTTCTCGACAGTCAAACACAGCTGCTCCGAGTCGCATGAGTTGGAGCACCATTGTCTCCGCAATTCGGCCAATTGCACTCGCTCGAATGGGATCATCGACAAACCGCCCAGCGGAGAGAGTGACGCCTAGCTGCTGCATGATCGTCGGTGTGTCCAGAACAGCGCTCATCACAGAAATGCCGGACGGGAAGAGATTCGATTCAGGCTGGACCCAATTTCCTTCTGTTGTCCGTCCTTCCTCTTTCGGGTCATCATCTTCGCCAGAATCAGCAAATTGGACCGGATCTTCCCCACCATTCTCATCAGTCGTCTCAAACGGGACCTCCTCGATCGACGATGGCGGAATGATGGGTGGAGTGATCGTTTTCTCGAGCATGTCGTTTGTGAACAACGTTCGAGTCTGAGTGTTGTGTGGATCGGCCGGATCGAAGAAACAGAGTGGGTCCTGCTCCATCAACACACTTCCCGTCAGGCTCGAACTTCTCGCAAGACTAACTGACGATATTCCAGATGTCGTGTCATCGCGAGGAGACATTGTCCGAATCTGTTCGGACGACGTCGGGATGCTTGACATGTTTCCTGTCGAGGCGTGTTTCTCGAGAATTGGGAAACCCTGACTGGTGGGCGAGCGGGATAGTGGGGGTCGCTGGAGATTGCGAGTGTTAGGGGCGGTGGGATGGTTGGAAGTTGATCCGAGCTGGCGAGGGATGACTCTCATTGGGTTAAAAGAAGCTTGTAGTTCCTCTGTTTGCTTCTTTCGCTGATTCTCATTCAAACCAAACGGCTGTCCAAACAGGTTTCTCGCCATCGGATTGTTTTGCATGTTCTTCTGTGAAATGTGGGAATATGTGGCCATGCTCATTGATTGTTTGGGTCGAGTGTTGCTGAAAGAGGAGCGGAAAGCGGTTGATCGATCTGTCGGCGTTCTTGGTCGATAGGCGGGGGAGATTGGTGGAGCGAGCGGGTTGGAGAAAACGGATGGAGAATCCACATCCCTCAATTTTGGAGGAGATGGCTTGGAATCAAATGGATTTGGGTATCTGTGATCAGAAGCAGGTGAGAGCGAGATGGGGATCATGTGGGTTGGAGATGTGATGGAATGAGGAGTGGAGGGTGAGCTGACGGTCTCAAGATGTGGGAGCGGAGTGCGGCTGGGAGAAGACGCCGGAGACGATTGTGGGATATGAAGTGATGAATGAGGTGTTGGGTGTTTGATGTGGGGAGATGGTGCTGGAGTGTTGCTTTTGCTTCCCTCCTCCAGAAGAGCAGTCACTTCAAACCCATCTCCAACGAGTGTCAGCTGATCAGCATTCCCATCATCACCCTCGATCCCTTCCTTGTCACCATCAGATGGCTCTGCGTATGGGTTGTCGCTCAACTTCCCACTCGTCTGGAAATATGTTTTCCCATTTGGAGTATTGTTGAGCCAGTGTTTGAGTGAATTTGTCTCAAATGAGTGATTCTGTGGTGGGGAGTCCTCCTGTGTTTCTTTTGCCTCCAAAACAGATCGGATGTGTGCTGCAGTTGGGACCGCTGGTCGTCGGAGTTGTTGTGATTCGAGCCAACCCTTCAAAGCATCAGAGATTTGATCAACCATCTTCTGTTCTTCGCTCTCCGCTCTGTGAGAGGAATGATGTGCGAGGGATTGAGGAGGAATGAACGGTTTTCGAGGAGGAATATTCACAACCATCTCCCATCCATCATCGTCCTGTTTCTTCTGGTGTTGTGTTCGTGGAGATGTTTCTGGTTGTTTCTTCGTGGAAGCTCGAAGTTGGCCAGAGTGAAGATTTCGTGCTGTTCGTTTTGTGATTGGAGAATGAAATGCCGTTGCCGGACGAGACCGCTCACTGAAATTGACCCGTTTTGTGAAATGATCTCGTGGCGTTGGATGTGAAAGAACATTTCTCGACGGTTTGGCAGTGTTCGGTCTTCCCTTTTTCTTGGCTGATCTTCGATCTGGTGCACTTTCAGGAATGTGCGGTGGATTTGGTGAAACCAATGCGATGGGAGAATGGATGCGAGGTGGAGGGAGGGGTGGCGAGACATGTCTTATCCTTTCCATTTCATAATCATCTTCTCCGATGTCTGCTGGTCGAATGTCTGGTGACGAGTGGGGGAACTGGAGGTTCACCGGTTGCCGATGTGGATGTTGATTGACATTGAAAGAAAACAACGGGATTTGTTGAGGAGGGGCAACCAAAGGGATGGATGAGGGTATGATGCGATGCTGTGGCGTTTTTCTGATCATGTCTTCAATCATCTGAATTGAATTTTGGTTCTCACGACTTGGCGTTTGTGACAGAGGAGTGGAGAGTGGGTACTGAGATGGTGGAACAACAGCGCTTGGAGGTGTTGTGTGAATCCTCCTCATTTCCTGTCTTTGCCAGTTGGTCTCGGAGGGCGTCGGTTGGCGAGGTGAATGATGGAATGGTTCCATCTCAGGGTCGTCTTGTTGGAAGAAGGATTCTCTAGTTCGTCGAGTGGGTTCTGGAGTTGAGGTGGGTTCAGTAACTGATTCTTGGATGAGCGGCGGAGAAGGTGGAAGGAGTTCCGATGGAACGACACGGAAAAAGCCGAAATCTAGGAGGAGATGAGGGTTTTGTCGGTGTATTGCACGGATTGTGGGTACATCAGAAGAGTGAAGAAGAGGCCAACCATCTATAGTAGCAATTGAGATTCCAAAATATGAAAAATAACGAAACTGGCCATGTACTGTCGTCAAAGAGAGTGTTTGGAGTATTGATGCTATTCCAGAGTGAGGAATCGGATTTCCGGAAAGATCAAGGTACTCAAGTGATGAACAGTTCATTACTGCCTGAAAAATGGCAACTGAACCCTGTTCGGAAATTGTGTTCGGTTGTGATTTCTGGATCTTTGTTTGTTGGAGTTGGTCAATACCTCGTTGTTGCAACAATAGATCTTTGACATCAGATGACGAAAATAGTTTTGATTTTGATGCTAATTGCCAATCCATTTGGGGTTTCAGTTTTAGACAACGGAGAAATTGAGACTTAAATGACGTGTCCTGTAAGTCGTTTTCAGTCTGAGATTCAGACGATAAAGTCGTGAGAGAATGTTGTACTGACTCAGGTTGACTGGAAAATGATGAAAGGATCCACGGACCTTCCTTCGATTTTGAGTTAAAGTGAGAAGGATTTTTGGATCCGGAATTGTGTGACAATGAGGAATGTAGAGTTGATAAAATTGACAAAAGTGATTGAAAATGAGATACAGATGAGGAATTAAGTTGTGTTGGTGAGAGATGGGTCGATGGATTGTTCAGGAGGAGGATTCGAAGATGGAATGCATTTTTCAAATGATGTGAAAGGTGAATGGCACGATCATCGGAAATTCCAGATGACCGGAGATCGAGGCAGGTAATAAAGTGAGATTGAGGTGAGATTAGTCGAGGAGTAAGTGAAATATTGAGTGAAGAACGATTTGTTGATTGAGTCCATGTAATCTGATGTTCAGCATGTCCTTCCAACGAAAGAGACATCTTCGGAACGTGATAGGCTTTTGAGAGATGGGTTTTGGTTGAACACCCACACTTGTTTTCTTGATGCAGAATAACGATTTCTGGAATGGGACGGGATATTTCTCCCTCCGTCCTGTTCCTTATGTCTTACTTTCTGCATCGAAGAAAGCAGAGGCGATTTGCAATCGCAATCATCTATCCACCAAAGAATTCCTCTCTCCTTTTCTCTCTCTTCAAACAAACGGTATATATGCGCAAAATTTGACTATGATACCTCTTATTCCTTTTAAATCATCTTTATCTTTTGGATTTTATCATTTTTGTTGTCCTATTCAGCCACGGTGCCAACACCTGAGGACAAACTATTTCAGGTCACACACTTCCAGATTAACCTTATAACGCCATCAGAACTCTTATCAATCAAATCTGTCCGATTTTTCTGTTTTTCGTTCATTGTCTTCTCCAACTTCATTCATCTATAGGAGAAAACTGTTGATGCCTCACTTCTCAACAAACTTCAAAGTGTTGCTCCAGTCATCCCGCAATTTACTACGAATGACACTAGCCTCACATATGGTGACACCACTCCAGACGTTCCACAAACAAGTTCCACCATAAACAAGACAAAATCACTCGTTCACAGAACTCAAATTCCAATTCAACCGATGCCCTGGTTTGGTCAGATCATGCAACATGTTCAAATGGCAGGAATTCTTCAAAATTATTCCACTCTCTATCATCCTGTGGGAGTTTTGGCTGTTGTGAGCACCCGTGAGGATGACCTCCTCGTCTCCATGCGCACAGTCTATGATCCAACCAAGTTACCGAATTATCTCTCCAATCTTGATTCAGACATGAATACTCCTGTCACTTTTCTTCTCCTACATGAAGATCTACCTCCTGGTTCTGGGCTCGAACCAGATCTTAATGCCGTCCTGAAAGCTGCAATTTCTGAATTCCCGATGACCAAAATCTATGTTCTACACACAAATTCAGGTTGGAAATTGGATCCTACTCCAAATGCTGAAAGTGAAATTCATAGTAACCAATTCCTTTCCGAGACCCAACCTCCTTCGCACTATTCGACACTCAATTCATCGGGATCGTTGAATTTTCTTGATCTATCGACTCCAACTGGATCATTCAACACTGATCTTTCCTCAGATTTTGGACAATCGCAATTTATCTCAACTCCAAGCACTTTGAGCATGTCCACTTCGACTTCTGATATCAGCTTCTTTACTGAAGCATTTAACGATCCACTTTCTTTCGGAGGACCACAACCATTGCCAGTTGGATTCGGAGAGCAGGTATCGCAACAAAAATCATTGACTATTCTTCCTCCACCAAAATCCATGTCACAAACAAAACTCTATCATTCTGAAGCTGTTCTGTCCGACACTGTTGTTGATGGGATTAGTACTCACTCGAACGGTCTCAAAAGCATTAAAGGACCTCGTTTTGCAGAAGAGTATCTGAATAAACCACCACCTCCTGGACAACCCAATCAACAACAGCACAATTACATATCCACAGTGTCTGTGAACAATAAACCTGACATTTTTTCTGATGTTGAAAGTGATGGGCTCCATACATTCCAAACAACTCTCCATACACTCTTCACAGAATCAAGACCTTTCCCTCAAACTCACTCGAGCAGCCAGACACGAATCATGCGCGGACGTGCTCTTTCTCCGTCCAACATGAATGATATCAACAGATTTGCTCTGAGTTTTCTCTCAACAGTAATTCTTCCCCATCTAGTCAACCAATGCATCAGGCTCAAACGAGATCTCTCCCGACAAAAGTCAGGATGGGGCATTTTCGGTTCATCTTCCAAAAAAATGAAAAAATACAATGAGGGCACGAAGATTATATCCACCAGCAGTGAAGAAGAGAGGAGACTTCGCCAGGCTGACCTTCTCTTCCTGTTGGGCGGAGCACACCACGCACAACTGACCTACCATCAACTCGAAAAGGATTTCTCAGAAGCCCGCCTTTCCCTCCACGCTGCTATGTCTGGTGCGATGGTTGCGATGTGCTATTCTGAGTCGGTCAACTCGGGAATTCTCCCGTCTCTCTCTCCGCCCTGCCGACTCAGCCCGCTGAACACTCCAATTCCTCCTCTCAACCCTCCTCTCCCCGAGAAAGAGAGGGAGAAGCGGGTGGATTCAATCTCAAAGCGGTTGATAGCCGCCTGCAATGTGTTCTATCGAATGGAATGCCACAATACCGCTTTCTATCTCAACATGCTCCTCATCCGTGAGACCTTCCTTCATTCGTGTGCACTGGGACATCGACCAGCAACGACTCTCCCACACACGTTGCTCCTCCTCAACTATCTTCAGTTCAGTCCTCCTCCGTCCTTCTCCTCTCCCTTCTCGTCTGCGTCAAAGTCGATAGTTAATTCGAGTGTCGCCTCTCAACTGAGCGATCTTCTCAAAATCAACCTCAAATTTCGAATCGCCTCGCCAACAACATCGCCGGAGATGACCGGTCCATCTCATGTCCAACTCTTCCGAACAGTAGCTCTGCTGGAACAGATCGCTGTGACCAAAAAGAACACTCGCGTCTTCCTCAGCACTGTTTTCAGAGCGGGAATTGAATACCGTCAGAAGAACATGCCGCACAATGCTCTGCTCTGCTTCTACCTCGCTCTCCGATCACTCATCTACACTCGTCTCACTGTCCAGTCTGAGAATGATCGAAAGATGACCACTCCCGAGTCATTCACCGAAGTCACAGCTCCGTCCGTGTCGCCCTTCTTTTCTTCAATTTCTCCGACGCCTGCAGAAGCGTTATTCTCTCCGTATCCATCACAATCACCAGTCACAGCGACATTCATCAACACTCCTCTATTTGTTCTCAACTTCCCATCCATCCAGATCGTTCTCCGCCTCCATATTGCACTCATCCTCGCCGAACTGAAAGAATACGTCCTCGCCGAAGCTGTCCTTCGAAACATGTTCAACCTCGCCGTCTCCCCCATCCCAAAAGACGATCACCCAGCCTTCTCTCTCCTGCCTCAATCCTTGACCGTCCCCTCGCGTGTCATCAGAATCGCTCCCACACTTCTCGACGATGCTCTGAGGACCTATTTTGACTGCTTCTTCAACAGCCAGCATGTCTACCCGGATCAGGACACAACTCTTGTCCCGTCAGCTTCAGGTCAACCTGACTTCACTCGATTTGATCTCCCATTCCCGATTGTGGAAGATTCGTCGTTCTGTCTGGCATCGCCGTCACTCGTCAAGACAATGAAAGATCTCCCACTGACCAATCAGTCGGTCACACGGTCGATGACTCAGCCAGTCAGGTCGTCATCGTTTACCACAACGCAACCGTCCTCATCACTCACCATGACACATTCTGATGCTCTTGTTTTCGAAGCCTCTTCTCGAACTGTCCCAGCCAATCTCAGAAACTGGACACATGTGGATCGCTCGATCCGGAGAGCCATTGTGAGGGAGATGAGTGATGGGACAAGTACGACACGGTCGAAGCAGCAACCATTATCAACTGCTCAATCACAGACCCCAACACGTCGCTCATCTTTCTTGGTGGGGAACTTGACTACAAGCTCACAACCAGGAGCACACACCATTCCGTCCTCAAAAGGTCCGAGCCAGCCAACACCAACACAGGCTGGCCGAGAAAGAGGGCCAAGCTTCATTTCGACGAACAAGCCCTCACTTGAGGAAGAGCGTAAGCAACTCGAAGAAGGTATCAAACGGCAGGCGATGAAGAAGAGGATGATCAGTCCCGATGAGATCCTCCGCAGTGTCAGCGTTGGAGAGGAGATCCTTGCTGCTGTTGTTCTGACAAACCCTCTCCACGTGACACTCTCTCTCGAACAGGTTCGACCGATCCTGTCTTTCGTTCCTACTCCGATTTCTCAAGCCCAGGGTGACGGAGAACATGTCACTGTTGTCTTCAAACCAGCAGCAAAAGTGAACAATTTGTTCACGTCTGTCTCAGCGTCTCTCTCCCCCCAGTCTGTCCAATCAATCACCATCCGCGAATCACAGATCATCCTTCCACCTCGCACGTCTGCTCCCGTCGTTGTTTCGTTCATCCCAACTGAACAGGGTACTGTTACTGTTCAAGGTTTCACGTGGAAGCTCAAAAACACATTCCGTTCGCCTCTAAATCGGTCATATTCCACAAATTCTGGGCCGATGAAGATGCCGATTCCACACAGCGACAATCTCATCCAGTTTGATGACAATCTGCTCAACTCGTCGCAGACAGAACGATCCACCGACTTCATCCCGATTGGACACATGATGGACCTCAGTGGGCATCGGCTTAACAGCACGATGGAGGATCGCGTTCTTGGAAAGAGGACAGAAATCAATTTCAACAAACTCGCTGTCCTCCCTCCTGTCCCTCAACTCGAAGCAGAAGTCGTCATCCAGACTCCTCTCGATAGTGTCAAGGACACCCTCAAACGAAGAAAAGAGGGTGTGAATGCATCTGTCTGTAAAGATGCTTTCTCACAGTCAGTTCTGAGCAGTCCAAATGTGACTGTGATTCCTGAAGGCGGCATCATTGGAACTCCAAAGAGCAAGAACTCGGATGATGAAGAAGTGTGCATGTTGACCATAACGAATACAGGATCTGTTCCAGCTCACCACATCGTCATTGCACATGATTCTCCACAAACTATTCTTCTGAATCCGTTTGGGCTTGTTCGGAAAAAGAAGTCTCCACAAGGGACACCTCTCGGACAGTCCTCTCAAAACGGGATTACTGATGAAGAGACCATCATCAAACGATATTCGATTGACTCGTGTTATCAGAAATCTCCAACTGGACCACCTTCGTCGATATCTGTCTATCCTTCAGGCGCCTGGGAGAACACTCAAGAGAAACAATCAAATCTTTCTCCGCCTAAAAAGCACCACGCAGCTCCTGAAGATGATGAAACAATGAAGGCAGCTGCTCTTGTCTGGAACGGACCGAAACAGGAGCAGAATGATCTCATCGATTTTGGATTCTCATCTGATGATCCACTTCCCACGATTCATCCATCTGTCCCGGGATCGTCTCGAGTTCCGGTCACACCCAACACCATCCCAGTTCGCGCCCCAACTAAGAAGGCTGATCCTCTCCTCACTACACTCGACAAGTTACATCCAATCGAACGAGCACATTGGTCGGAATTCTGGCGGTCGTCTGGATTCACCCCATCTTCATATGCCATCCAGCAGCAACGTGCATACGCTTCACCTCGCGCATCGACACCTGCCATGGCATCCCATTCCGTCTCTGAACATTCGGGCAGAGCTCCGCGCCCCTTCCAGTGGAAGAATGAGGACGTATCTCTTCTCTCGTTGTCGGATTGTGGACATGCTCTTCTCTCACTTCTCCCAACCTCACAACCATTTCAGCCGATCGTTTCAACGAAGCCGACTCAGCAGGAGTCCGGTGAGAACACATTCACGGATCTCCTCTCCACACTCTCGCTTTCGTTCGGACAAACGCAGCAAACAAGTGGATGGGATTTCACCAAAACAATTTGTGGATGCACTGGACCAACCAGCAGCACATTAACCGCAGCTCCTTCAGCAACTCCTGCAACTTCCACGGTCACAAACGGACCGACTCCATACATCGCTCTTCCACCAAATACCGAATTCGCGTTCTCATCGTTCATGAAGAACACTATTCTCGAGCCTGGTGAAACACTGTGCATTCCCTTCGTTGCACGGGGATCATTTGTCCCATCTCAACTCTCAAACGAGAAACAACTCCAGGAAGTGAGCAAAATGAGTGAGGCAGACAAGAGAGAGAAGTCAGTCGGGCTCGACCAGGCTGGTACGTGGTTTATGCACACCGTCCACTTCACAGTTGGATGCGTTGGGAAGGAATATGATCCAAGATCATCGTCTGTCCCTCTCTCAGTCGGAACCATCGATCCTCTCGCTCACACCATCACACGCACCTCACACACTTTCATTGTCGTGCAAGCCTTGGATCTCACAGCCATCCTCACAAAGAGCACAGTCGATGTGAAGAACGCTGTCCTGAATCTTAATGTTTCATTCCTTGCGGCAAAACAATCGTCTCATAATATTCAAGACGTCACTCGCCGTGGATCATCAATGTCTGCTCCAATTCGTTCGTCTCATCTGAATCAATCCCGGACACAGACCACAGAGAACTCGAATCAACCTCCTCGAATCATCATCAAATCTGTTTCGATCGTCAGTCCATTGTACTCGGTTCGACCAATCAGGAAGAAAAGGAGAGCGTCGTCTCACAAGAAGAAAGGGGAAGACGACAGCGACTCTGAGTTCGAATTGGACGATTCAAACATCAAATCTAATCCACTCGTTCTTCAGCCCGCCCAGACAACCACACTCGTCCTCAAAGTCCGAGAGAACACTCATCCTGCCAAGCTTCCGGTCCGCTCCAATAAATCAGGCACTCTTCACACACTCATGACACCAAGTGCGTCTCTGTCAAGCACCACCCACTTTGGAGGACAGTTGCCAACTCCGCGACACACCACTCCTGTTGGCATTCTCAACCCGGACTCGTGTATCAGCACGGTCGACTTGAAAGCGGGAGTGCCATCCCAATTTCAAGCTCATTCGCCTCGCTCCTTGTTCAGCTTTCCCTCTTTCACCTTCTTTGCACAGGAGTATGCTCAGTCCAATTCTTTCTGGAAGGAGCAGTCGCGACTCGCAAGAGAAAAAGCACACGCGATTAAAACATTGTTCGCTCCATCAGTTCTCCCCAATGGACACATCACTCCTGAGAAGCCGCAGAAAGCCACAACAGGCGTTCAATCGGTTCCCTTAACCACATCCCTCCCAAGTCAATTAATTCCTCTGTGGAATCCCCATCTGGTGTCATCGCTCAACAAGGTGCATATTGTGGTCGGTTGGGTGATGGTGTGGGACACGAAGGTTGACACACCGCAAAGCAACGATGATCTGATCGAGATTGACGAGCCAACTCGACAAATCGTCCTTCCTGGACAGTCTTTCTTGTACGATCTCTCCTTCACATCGACAGAAGTTGTTTCAACAGAAGTCGAACAGTATTCTTCCGTTCTGAATCGCGTCACGCCGATCTCTCCTGCCCTCCACCTCCCACATGCTCAACCACCCCTCCAAGCCTCATCCACCAGAACTCCAGCATCCTTCTCTCTCATCGCAACAAACCCCGCCTTCTTCGCAGATTCATCAAAACCATCATCGGTTCTTGGGAATATTGCCGATTTCTCTCTTCCTTTGTCACCGTTCCACACGGCGCTCTCTTCTTCATCACCATCCTCTCCAATCTCCATGTCAGTCACAATTCCAAACCACATCACGTTCAAGGCTCCTCTCACAACTCTGTCGTTTGATCTGTCTCTTCGGAATCACACTAACAGCTTGTTCTCGTGTGTCCTTCTTGTTCCAACAACGGACAACACACTCTCAAGCAACACCCACTCGGTCTCAGCCTCATCTCAACCACTTCCACCTCCTTCTTTAACGAGGCAACATTTGGGATTGATGCAGAACAACATTGGGTACACCATGCTTGAGAACACACAGTTTGGACTGGAAGACAACCAACCAACACCGGAAGCATCAGTTCAGCCTCCCAAAACGGCTTCATCAGACACTCCAGCAGCCGCGGTGCCAAGTGGCTTTGATGGAGTTAAAAGTGAAACAACACAATCGCAGACTGGCATATTCAGATCACTTCTTCTCACACCCATCCGCTCTCCATTTGTCTCTCCGAAGTTCAGCAGCAAACGAGCCTTCGGACAAAGCCATTCTCACACCACATCACCAATGACCGCACAACGCTTAGCAAATGATTCATTCAATCCGATTACATCTTTACTCTCTTCAACACGGCCGAGTAGCGCTACACTCCCTCCTGAAAGGGAGTCAAGTCAATTCGGAAGCGGCTTCAGCACAAATGACACCATCAAAGAATGGGCCGAATTGATGGCAGATCCCCAAGTTCCTTCAACCCCTGCCAATTCTGTATCTCCCCTCATCCGACAAGGCAGCATCCAAACCCTCACTCAGCCAGCAACCCGTCGACGGGCCTCAACTGTCTCATCAACCGGCCACCAACAAACACTTGAGCTCACACAGCAACACTTCGATAGCCTGCCAATGGCGCATACTCTTGTCGGAGGAATCGCTCTCAACACAAACCTCCAATCTGTATCGTCTTTTTTGCGTCATTTTTGAATATTTCTTTCAGGAAACTATTACTTTGCATCCGTTTGAGAACAAAACCGTCTCTCTGACTGCTTTAATCGCCTCAAAGGGCCTGTTTGATCTGAACACTCTCCTCTTATCTGTTCAAGGGTCTCTTTTCCTCCGTTTATTCATCTCTTCAGAAATGGAATCAATATTATTCTGAATCTCCCTGGACATCTCATCATTTCTGCCACTTGATTTTTCATTTCTTCGATGTGAGTGTCTCTGTTTTGATATTTTGGGATCGCAGTGTAATTTTTACGAGAATAAAGAGAGATGTGGATAAGGGGTATCGTTTTATGGACTTCAGAGCGTGTTGGAAACCAGGAAGAATGTAGTACGGGTCGATCTATCCACCTTCGGTTTTTGCGACAATGATAGTTCAACTCTCTATTCTCCTCAGCCAAATCTGTTATGGACGGACAATCAATATTCACCTAAAGGTCGACAGTCTCGTTGAAGAAGTCTCTCATTTCTTCTCACAATATCTCTCCCCAGCTCTCTCTTCAATATAACCAACAAATCAGAAAGTACGATCCAACTATGCAAATTTTCTTTGAAACTGTCCATCAACCTCACATTACCTTGTATATGACCAATTTCCAAGAAGGATGCGAGCCAACTCTTCGTCGTGTTCTGCAGAGGACAACACAGAACTTGAAGACTGGAAAAATCTTTATGGAAAAGGCCTATGCAAGTGGTATTTCTCTTTTTTCGGATTATTTTATCATTTTACCTCCGTTTTAGGTTCCTATGCCATGTGGAATTCAACTATCGATTCTTACATCCAAACATTAAGTGATACAATTGTCAATGCAACTCGCCACCTTGTTTCATCTTTTTTTATCCTTTTCATACTTCTCTAGGCTGTTCAAGACCAGCCAGTCCCACAGTGGGTCAAGGATATCAAGGATGATGTCGTTCGCGAAAGAAAAATTAAATACGTGAAAGAATATGGAAGTCCGAATGTTTTTGAAGAATTTGGACCACAGTATCATCTTTTTTTCCACATTTTCTTCAGCGTGACACTCGGATTCGACTCAGACACAAAAGCTCTTGCTGCTGCTATGAAAAGGGTAAAAGTTGCACCAACCACATATCAAAGCCTTGTTGTCGCGATGGGAACAGCAGGTCCATTTGGAACTGTCATGAGAGGAAGGGATCTCGGCTATTTCTATCTTTCATCAACTTGATTTAACAATTATTCACTAATTATAATTTCACTGGATCCATTATGTAATACTCAAAACGAAATGAAATAAAGACTGAATGAAGACAAAATCAACACTAGTTGTTCAATAGAAGCTTCGAAAACATCTCATCCTGTCCACTTGTCCGAAGATATCGATACATGTAATATTTTTCAACATTGTACTTCTCCAACCTTCCAGTAATCACCTGAGCCCAAATAATCTCGATCAAGATGAAAACACTGTACACAGAGAGGAGGATGATTTCGGACCATTTGACGTCGAAACCGATGTAATTTGGAATGATCCACATAATCTGCAGTACTGTAAGGCCGGTGAATGTTGAGAAATCAACGAACTAATCATATTAATGAAGATATTGGGCAAACAGATTCTTGCAGATTTGCCTTTCTTCCTAAAGGAATGCGGAACAGTTCAACGAGAAACCAGAATCCATATTCGATAGGACTTGAGATCTTACGCCAGAGGACGTGTTGCTCAGGAAATAACTTGGAGAAAAATGATGGATTGGGTTATTGACATACCTGGAAGAATTTCATATAAAGTGTCACCGCAACAACCACAGTTTTGATGATGTCAAAATAGAAATTCAATTCTATGCAGATTTGGAAGCCAAGGCTCGTCACAGAGTCTGAACACGATGAAACCAGAGAGAAAGAGAGACTTCTTGATTGTTCTTTTGGAGTAAAAAGAGGGTATCTACGACTCGAATACATCAAGTAACCGAGCCCAATTCTTGTAATTTCCGATTCGTTCCAATGAGAAAAATAAAAAAAGTGGCTGTGATCACAAACAATCCTTTGACTTCAAGAGAGCATCGATAATATTGGAGGAAATCGTTCATTTCACAAAATTCTTCAGGGAAGTGATTTATTTGCGCCTACCCATTGAATTCAATAGTGTTCTTGCAGGTCCAGCTGAGGCTCCTTGTTCTTTCAAAGAACGCTTCAGATTCTTCTCAACAAGGTTTTCCAAAGAGGTCACATCAAAATCTGCGTCATTTTCATTTTGGTTCATCCCCAAAGTGAGCTCTTTCTCCATTTCCTGCATCAATTTCTCCATTTCTTGGCGAGTCTGTACAATTTCGTCATCGTCCTCTCCACTCCCATCCGAATCGTCGCTGTCATCATCTGACAACATTTCTGATGAAGACTCATTCTCCCCTTCCGTCTGAACACCTGCTCCATTTCTGACCCAATCCTTCATATCCGTTGTGTCCCTCACAAATCGGGTGATTTCTCGTTCGAGTTGGTCAAACTGGACTGTCTCGTCATCTTCATCGTCGTCTCCATCCGCCATCCACGCCAGAACAGCTCGTCGATCACTCTCGTCCATCGACGAGAAGACACCTTCGACAGCACTGCGGCTTGGTTTGGGTGGCTTGTGGGATTGTTCGGTGGAGGTTGGTGAGTCAACACCCTCAAACGATGATTGGGCTGAGAGGAAGGAGTCGAGATTGGACATGAGATTCGAAGGATGAGAAGCGGCTGGTAGTTCGTTGAGATTTGATTCCTCCTTCTGCATTGCCGATTGTGTAATCGTTTCTCTGTCTCTGCTTTTCTGATCATTCTGCTTGGACGTATTCCCCAACCCTTCCTCAGCAATCATCTCGTCAACTTTCTCTTGACTCAAATACATCCATTCCTCGCTCTCCCCTCCAACCACCTCCCATCCGTCGATCCCACTCAGCCTCCTCACCAATCCGTCTCGTGGGAAGAAGGCCACATCCAAAGGAACATGCTCCGACTGTGATGTGAATCCTGGCGATGGTGCTGTTGTGTCGTCTGGTCGAACAAGAACAACTTGCTGTGAGAGCTGAGCCTGTTGTATCTGATCAAGATACGTGGTAAGAAGGTGTAGACTCTCGTTAAGCGATAGAGCCCGTGGGGAAGGATGGTCGCTGTGTGTAAGAGAGTATTTCGTGTTCAGAGAGTCAATGCGTTCTCTCAGAATGTCATTCGGATTCATCGATTCTCCCGAACCACGCAAACCCGGCATTTCATTCCCCTCATCCACCAGCATCCTCTCAGGGGCATCACTCTGAACAGCTGGCTGTGGTGATTTGGCGTCTCTTGGCTTTCCTCTCCGAACCCATTCTGCTCTCAGCAGTTCTGCTCCGATTGTCAATTTGGTGCCGATGTCGACAGCATGTTGAAGGCCGATTTCATCCACTCCATTTCCAGTCGAGGCCAGCTTTGCACATCTAACCCATCGATGTGGAGTCTCCACTGTTCGAAACTGAAGCATAGCAAACAGACAGCGAGTGAATCGAACGTTGCTCATCACTCGCAGAGAAGCCGAGAAAGGAGAGGAAGGATTTCCGATCGATGGCAATGATTGGCCTGTTTGCTTCGGAATATGGTAAGGGGTGTTTCGTTTTATATCTTCATCATTTCCAAATACTTCGCCAACGCCATGTATAAAGGCACGGGTTATCGGTGAAACAAACTGTGGTTGTTCGTGGAGGAGAAGGGCTAATGGAAGTGGTAAACAAGCAAGAGTGCGATGGTAGAGTGTGTCAGGAAGTTCGAGCTCCCGACAAAGGAATGAAAGTGGAAGGGCATCGAGGATGACACGAGCTTCGTACTGTGCTTCAAACTGTTGGTTTGGGATTCGAGCCAGAAAGTCTGTCGATAAATCTTTAACAAATGGCCTGATTTTATTGAGAATACTTTCTTGGATGGAGTCATTCGCAACAGTGTCACATGAAGAATGATGGATGATATCGAGTGATTGTTGGAGTGTTGGCGAAACTAATGGCAAAGAAATGTCCGCTGGTGATTTGGGAAGTGGAATTATGTGCAGTTTTCCAGAAGTGATAAAGATTCTATTTTCACTTGTTTCCGGTTTTAGCCATCTTGGAATGAAATCAGCGCATTCGATTAAAAGAAATTCTCCATCATCATCTGTCACAGAAACAATAATGCCCGGCAAAAGTGTGGTTAGATGGAATAAGAATGCTACTAAAATCCATTCGTCATCGATATTTTCGGAATATTCATGGAAACCTCCGATCGCCAGATAGCCGTCATGGCTTTGTAAATCGCTGTTAGAAAGTCGTGGTAAACGACAGTCGGACTTTGATGGGGCAGTTAATGTGGTTGGCGGTGCTTCATCAATCGGTGAGCAGGTGATCGGCATAACCTGCCAGATGTGTGAATGAAACAGTTTTGCAGCATACTCTTCGATCGAACGGCTAAGAGATTGAGTATTTACATCCGAAAACACTTGCGGGAGATAGATTACAAATGCCGCAGTATTCTCGTTCATTCGCCATGGGATGATCAAAATCTCCACTCTGCGAAATATATGTTATTGAGAAAGAAAGCGATGTCATTCGATAGAATCTCGAAAGACAAACTTCAGAGAATAAAATCTTCGGAGCAAATCAGGTGAGAAATGAAAGAACCCCAATGCTCTGTTCACGTATCAGATCTCTCCTTTACTTTGCCTCAGGCTTGCGGACACCACTCTTGCCATTAATGACACGAATTCCGAGCTCTGCAGCACGTTCACGGATTTGGACGCGGGATTTGGCACCAACAGTGTGAGCGATTTCAGCGCAATATTTGTGTGATTGCATCATGATCATATCGAGCTCTTTGGCGTTGAAAACACGGAACTTGTAGTAACCATTAGGAAGCATGTGGCGGGTTGACTTAGCACTGCCATAGCCGATGTTGACGAGGCGTGGAGCGCCAAGGTACTTTCTGCGGGCTCCGTTGTCAATACCTCTTGGCCTTCTCCAGCTTGGCTGAGTAAATTAGTAGTTAAACAGAAAAGAGTTCATGAAAATGATGAACATGATGAAGGACAGCTAGAAAGGGCGAACGTTGATTGTCTTGAGTTTATCAGACTCAAAACGGAGGAAACGCTTGGTTCTCTTCTTGACGATAACGGGCTACGAATAGGTTATTGGAAACGGAGAGCTGGGAGAATAACGTGAAGAAATACCTTTCTCACCATTGGAAGATCAATGTCAAAGATGTATTTATTTTTCGCCCCATAACTCACGATTCACACACTCAGTCACCGATATTTGTCTTTTAATTGATGAATATCGACTATTCACACACGATAGAAGAAGATGAACCAGAAGAGGTATTTCTATTTCTCCTTTTCTTCAAGATACCACGACTCACTTTTACTCAGGACATTACCTCATCAGAAATCAGACCAGTTTTATTTACATTCCGATATTTGATTTATAATTACAAATTTATGGTGTACTCTTTCTTTAGGGAAACATAGCTGCCGATATAATTCGCCACGTCCTCTTCAAACAAGGTCAAGGTCGGCTTTTTACTACATCCGATTTAACCAAAATTCTCTCACAATATCCAAAGGTAATTCTAGTTTTTAGTGTTTCTCAACATTTTTTCTGGCATTTTATGCACTACCATTCTGACAGAGTACAAAGAAAAGTAAAGAAGATATTCTGAACCAAGTAAACGCACATTTGGTGGAATACTTTGGAATTAGACTTGTGGAAGTTCCTCGCCTTGATCGAGAGCCAGATATTTCTGGAGAAAAAACAGAGACAAAGAAACCACATGCTGCTCCTTCCTTCGCTCTCGTCAGCACTCTTTCAAGGCAAGATCTGAATAAACTTGGTCCTCCTGAAAATGCGTCCTTATATGGAATCGTTTTCGTTGTTCTCTCGATCATATTCTTGTTTGGAGGACCAATTTTAGAAGGTCTCTCATTCTTTCCGTCACTCCCATCAGATGATTTTTGGTATTACCTCTCGTTCCTCGGACTCGACCCAAAAGAAGAAGATGAACAGCTTGGAAACGTTAACCAGCTGATTACATCTGATCTTGTGCAGATGCGCTACCTTCAACGTAGCAGGGTCACCGCAGAAATCGGTGCCATGTCTTCTCACACAGCTACACCAGCAACATCGACGGGGTCGTTTGAATATCGATGGGGCAGCAGGGCGTTGGTCGAGATCGATGTGAATGAACTTCTTAATTTCATCGCAATTAATGTATCGTCCCCTCTCTCTCTCTCATCTTCTTAGATTTTGGAAGACGAAAAAGTGTCTCCCTCTGCGCAGACGCTGATTGACGCACTTTATCGTCAATGATTGTCTCTTCATTGTCTTGATTCTGGAACATTTCACGATTATCTTCATTTCTCACCGAAAACTTCGTTTCCAGTTCACAGGAGATGAGATTCTCGTTCTGTCTCAATTATCCAGGAAACTGGTCATATTCTCTGGATTCATGCCCAGGTTGAGCAGATCAAAATGGGTACGAGCTTCAAGAAAAAATAAAAATTTTGACTGAAGATTGAGGGTTTGATCGAACTAATTAGTGATGGAAGCCTTCATTCAAAACCTTGACCTACCCGTGTGTAAGATACGTCCGATTGTTGACCATATGCTCCGAACAATGCAATCATGCTTGAAGGGTGAGCCTGGCTCACTCCTGATGATTCCAGGATACACTGATATTCCATCAGGAAAAGAAAGTGGATTCTTTTTGGCCATCGATTTCGGAGGTACAAATCTTCGATGCATTTTATTAAAAGTTACACTCAACAAAGTCGTTGATTCACGCCAAAGGAGCATGGAGCTTGATCCAAAAACTGAGACTGCAGAAAAGCTTTTCAGCACCATCGCCCAGTTTATTGTTGACTTCCTTGCAGAGAACACCATCTTCATGGGAAAGACACCAAGCGTCCTCAATGCTGGCTTCACCTTCTCCTTCCCGATCCAGCAGAACGGAATTTCGTCTGGATCACTCATCTATTGGACCAAGGAATTTATCGCGACTGGAGTCGTTGGCAATGATGTTGTTGAGCTTCTCCATGAACAACTCAAAAAGCTTAATCATGAATGGGTGAAAATTGTCGCCCTCTGCAACGACACTGTGGGGACCCTCTGTGCAGCTACCACCACAAATCCAAAGACTCAGATCGGTGTCATCCTTGGTACAGGAACCAATGCATGCTATCGTGAAAAAGTGAAGAATATCACAAAGCTCGGTCCAGAGGCCGAAAAGAAGCACGGTGAATACATGGTCATCAACATGGAGTGGGGTGCGTATGATGGCTTCCCTTACACACCTGAAGATGACGCAGTCAACCATGAAACACGCAAGCAGGGTACTGCTCGTATGGAGAAGATGGTCTCCGGACGATATCTTCCAATGATCACTCGCAAGTGTCTCAACCGCTGCATCGAGAATGGGTGGGTTCTGTCCAATCTTGATCTTGAAAACTACCGCTGGGATGCTAAAGAGGAATTGACTGCAGTCGAAATCGAAATCATCGAATACGATTCAACTCCTCAACTCACAGCCACTCGTGATTTCATCTGCAAGTTTGGTCAGATTCCAGACTCTGATAAGGACAAAATCACTTACCATGAACTCCTCCTCATCCGCTCTCTATTTCATGCAATCGTAGTCCGTTCTGCCCGCTTCGCAGCGGTTGCTCTCGCTACTGTTGTTATGCACATTGTTACTCAAAACCAGTCCCTCCCAGAGATCGAGGTCGCCATCGACGGCTCCATTTACCATAAACACAAGGGCTACAAAGAAGAGCTCCAACGCTTCCTGACTGAGAGCCTCAATTCTCTCCCATTGGGCCCGACTCCTCCTCTGGTCAGGTGTGTTCCAACCAAGGACGGAAGTGGACTTGGAGCTGGTATTATTGCTGCCGTACAAACTAACCTCTAATCCCAACTACCCTCGTCGAATTCGAAATTACTCCCTCATTTTTATTAACTTTGATTTTTCTGAAGTCTTCTCTCTCACTTTGAAGATGGGCAACTCTTTTTCTCAAATCTCAACTCGATCAAACCGTTTTTGTGGAGAAACTGTTTCGTAAACCGGAATCCATGAATGTTGAAGAATTTATCCAGGAACTGTACGAAGCACGTGCAAAGGGTTGGCCATTTATTGAGCTCATATTCGATTTCAACATCAGATAACGATGAAGAGCCACATCATGAAGATCTCGAAATGTTGAAGCGAAGAATCATTCTTCCTCTTGAACAAGGACGCTTATCACTCTCCAAGTTGAGGTTAGGTGTCAATTCGGCAATTGTCCTTGCAAAGAATCTGAGAAAGCATGACATTCGACACATCGATCTCTCAAACAACATCCATGGTGACATTGGTTGTGTCGCTGTCATGCAACTTGCTCAAACGAATCAAACGCTAAAATATTTGAATATGGAATCGAATGACATCAGTGACGAAGGCTCCATCTCGATTGGTCACATGCTCGCTTCAAATCACTCGATTGAACAACTCCTTCTTGGTTCTTGTGAAGGAGCCCTTCATGGAAATTCAATAGGACATCTTGGTAGCGTTAGTATTTTTCAAGGCCTTCAACAGAATACGACACTCAAAAAACTTGGTCTCAACAACAATCCATTTTTCTCCAAAACTTCTTCATCAGGAGCGGTCACTGCGAGTAAAATAGGAGAAAAGAGCGCAGATCCAACCGAACTGCTTTGTGATATCGTTTCAACTCATCCAAATCTCACCTCTCTTGAATTAGGTGGAACAAAAATGCAGACCAAGAACGCTGTGTCGCTTTTTACTGCAATGAAACCATATAATTATGTTACTGAACTGGACCTTCGTGATAATCCGGGTCTTGGTTTTCAGGCGTTTGATGCTCTGTCTGCACTTCTCACAGAGAATCGATCAATCGAACGCCTGAACCTTGCGAACTGTAAACTCACTGCACGTGGAGCCGACACACTCTCTCGTGCCCTCGTGTCAAACAGGACTTTGAAGGAACTCAATCTGAGTTCAACTGGAATTGAAGACTATGGTCTCCATGAAATCTGTCATTCACTGATTGGTGGGGAGAATGAGGGAGAAGAAACCAATAGCACTTTGACCATTCTGGACCTTAGTGATTGTGGGTGCACAGCAACGGGATGTACCTCACTTGCAGCTGTTCTTTCCAATCCTCTCACGAACATCACTCGATTGATACTGAAAGGGAATTCGTTAGGTTCTGGGGTGAAAACTATCGCAGAAGCATTGTCAGATAACAATACTGTGGAATACGTCGACTTTTCGTCGTGCAAAATTGAAGACGATGGAGCGATCGAACTCTTCAACACTCTCTCAGTAAATACAACCATCACGACATTACTTCTTCACTCCAACTTCATTTCGAACAGTATGACTCACTCTTTTCAATTTCATCTCTTCACCTCCTCTCGTTTTAGAGCTTGGGCAGGAGTTTCTACAACTGTTAGCCCCAAACACAACCCTCCTTCGGATTACTCTTCAAGGGTCTCTCCTACCTCGACAGGTACAATCTGATATTCAACGCATCACAACTCAGAATCAGCTCAGTAAAAAGAACTTCGGACCAAATCGAATGAAAGAAGAGATCGCCCATCTCCTTCGTGAGTTAGAACATCTTCCAAAGGTAGTTCGTGATCTTCGCCATACACGACGACAAATTATTCGTGTTAATAAGGAAATCTCCAAAGTGGAAGGAGAGATCAAACAAATCCAAAGTCAAAGTGACGAATTAACAACACAATTGCAACAACAACTCACTGAACAGCGGAAACAAGTTGAAAAGAAGCAAAGTGATCGGGATGAGAAGGCGCGAGAATTGAAGGAAGCTCAGGAATTGAATGAGAAGAACGCCAAAGACTTAGAAAATGCACTGAAAGAGGAAGAATTTGCCCTCAGTCGTGAGGTGAATGAAAGATTTGTGATGAGTATGGCAGATATCGAGTCTCTCTTCTTCACGTACGAAAGTGAGAAGGAGAGGACGGACGGAATCTTGAACAAAATCAACGCAGAAATTGAAGAGACAAGGAAGAAAGGAGAAAAAGCTGCATTGACTATTAAATACAAGGGTGGAAAACGTATGTATTGTGCTTGATTTTACATTCATTTAGCCCCAGCAGCACCGAAGAACAGGCCGATGCCGAAGAAATGATTCAGCGTTGTGTTTCCGTCTTATTTTTGCCATCTCACAAATCAAACTCCTAATTTTCGGATGGTTGTTTGAATGTTTTGTGGCACTCCACTCGTCAGGACAGTTGAACTCTTGGATTAAGAGAAAACGACGGCCCATCACGAATGACGGATGGTCGGAAACTCGAGGAAAATCATGTTAACCGTGTGAGAAAAACTCTTGAATCGATTTTCTCCAACGATCACTACCAACGAGATGGATTTCTAGTCGAAGAAACCCGTAATCATGACGGTATCCACACTTTATCTTCACTCCACGAATTTCAGGATGGATTCCAATTGATCTTCTTGTAAATCATCCAGCACTGAAAAAGTTAAAGGTTGATTCTCATACTATCGTTTTGGTTTGTTTTACTCATGAATTCAGCCTCTTTTCCTGTCTTCAGGCTGCGACTGAATCTGAGGATTTTGATCTTGAAATTGAACCAGATAAGAAAATCAGACGTTCTCATCCATACATAGGATCAATCGAAGTTGCAAAATCCAAGTTTAAACTCTTCCCTGAAGAAGACCTTCTCGACGAAGGAGGCAAGCCAAATATCCCTGAACTGAATTTTTTCGAGACTGCATTCCTGGATTTATCAGCTGTTCATACGTCACTAAACGAAATTACTCAAATGTTTATTCAATCAAATGAAAATTCATTGCACAATTCTTTAATTCAACCGATTCTCAAACAAAAACTCCCTGAACAATATCAACCACTCAAAACGGAACCCACCATCCATAAAAGAATTCTCCGTCATGGAGATTTCAACACGATTCCCCCACTTCAGCCCCCAATTCCTCCTCCAGACATCGACTCCATTCGAACGTCTCAACTTTTCACAATACCCACTTTTTCTTGTCCCTTCTACCACCCATATTTCCCCACTCCAAAAAGCCGTGTCACTGTCACTCTAACAGGATACCTCACCTCAACTCGAAAAGTGATTTTCCGAACGCCTGGTTCCACCTACCCCTTCGACATCCCCGAACCCAATCAGAACTTCGACGAAGTGTGGAAAGAACGGTTACTGGCCATCCACGCGAAGAAGAAAGGGCTGACTCCACTCACCGCACTTCTTCCGATGCTGGTCCAGACGATGAATCGAGGAGAGACTGCAATCTTCGTCCTCCCTCCTCACCTCTCCATCGACACCTTCTTCACATCCACTCTGACTGACGCCTCGCTCGCAATTGATCCCTTCGAACCTCTCCCATCTTTCGACACTCTCTTTCCCTCAACGCCTCCTTCGTTCGACACCAAAACTGCGATGAACGACCCAACTCTCCGCCGATTCATGTCTGTCTCGCTTCGAATCGAGTTGCTTGGTTGGGTTCCTCGAATGGGTTCCCCTCGTCTCCTGTCTGACCACACCACCCAACCGCCCAAGGCACAACAGCCAAACAAACCACGCCAGACCACACTCCGAGAATCTCTGATCGGATGTCGTGTGGAGTTGGAGACCGCTCGACTTCTAAAGACGACCGGTCCTGCACAGGCACTTCAGACGCTCAACAGGGCCGGAGAATACCTCGTCCAGTGGCAGCGGTGGTGTGGGGAGGAATGGGTGGATTATCAAGAAAAGGAGAAGAAAAGAGTGAAGGAAAAGAAGGAGTATTTCAAGCGGAAGAAGAAGGAAGCCAAAGAGGCAGAACCACCACCGCCTCCTCTTCCGACCGAACTCGACGCTGGATTTGAAGACGACGAAGAGTTCTGGGTGGATGAAGAGGCCATCAAAGAAGAGATCCGGAAGCCGAAAGAGTGGCATGAGGGCCTGAAGGGGCGGATTACAGAAGAGGAAAAGATTCTCATCGAGCGACAGAGACAACGAGCTCTAAATTCGGACGATGGCGAGGAACGCCGCATCTTCGACTTCGATGATGGTGCTGTGGTTCTCGACGAGCTGGCTGAAGACGAAGAGAAGTTTGTGCACAATGCCACTCCTCTCCCTCCCATCACCAAAAAATATCTCAAAATCGAGCGAGTTGTGACGAAGGCCAAAGCCCAAATTGGTTTGGAAATCATCCGTCTCCATCGGAGAGGTGTTGTGGAAGGATGGAGCAGCGAGACGTTCTCTGCGGAGAAGGGAAAGGTCGTCTGCGACTCTGTTCTGTCCACAATCCGCGAGACGCAGTTGATGGCCATCCGAAGGCAGCAGATTCGAGCTGGCACGTTTGTTCCGTCGATCCCTCACACATCTTCCATCGACCACCTCCGAATGGAAGCACTCTTCCACCGTTCTTTCTTCCTTCGCCAGATGGATATCAACGAACAGGCACTGGCTGACCTCGAGACCATCCTCGAAATAGACCCAAGTTCTCTCCAGAATCACCACTTCCGGCAAGCATATCTTCCATTCAAGGCTCAGATGACCAGTGGGGAGCTTAAACCGAAGAAGGAGAAAGTTGAGGATGTATTTAATGACTGGGATTGATTAAAGAAGTTGTCGAACTCTGAAGAAAGGAATTCTTTTGTTTGATTCACCATGATCTTCTCATTTTTCAAATTTCATGTTTTCGTCTGTTTATCATGACTTCACGAGATATTATGATCTGCAGATCGACTATTTATGATTCTCGATTCTGAAAAGTAGCTTGTGGGATTGTCGATCCAGAGTCAAGGTCAGTTTGTTTGTCAATGTTTTATCATCATATCATTTCCCTTCATGTGATTTTTATCCATAACACTCTTCTTTGTGCCTTATTTGTGTCCTTACATTCTCCTTTCCTCAGACCAAATGGCGAAATCAAAGAACCACACAAATCACAACCAGAACAGCAAAGCTCACCGCAATGGTATCAAAAGGGTCAACAAACACGTGAAGGGATCCATCCGCTATGTATCTTCTTCATATTTTTCCATCATTATCATGAATTTTCACTCCCTAATTCTCTCGTCTCTTCGTCAAAACTTCTGAATAGATGGACCCAAAATATCTTCACAACCTGAAAATGGCCCGCAAGCACAACGTTCGTCATGTTGTCAAGAAGGGCAGTAAGTGGGAAGCCAAGGCTGTGGAAAAGAAGTAAACATAACAGCCTGGTTAATCTTGCATTTTTTATCTGACATAAATTGAAACGAACGACGCTCCGGTGTTTTTCTTCCAAAATCAACCTAAATTGATCTGGAACTAGTCATATCAGACATCTCCTGAAGCATTTGATGGCTTCAAGTTTTTGCCTGATTTTAAGTACTGTGTTTTCACGGCAACGCAGCACGATCATAAATAGAGAGGCTTAGCGTACTGTCTCTTCCGCCGTTTTCGCCACACAAATTTGAGAAACTTATGGGCAGGGCAATGTCGCAGTCCACGGTATCTGCGCGATTATACGAGCTCTATCCAACTTATACCCCTCAACAAGGAGGGATTGTGCCTTTTTCTCCTCAATTTAAACGAAATTTGGTCACCATCGCCGTCGGGTCTGTCAGAGTTCGTTGTCACCTTATTCGGCTTTTTTCTCCAATTATCCCCTGTGTTTGGGCATAATTCAGATCATCTGAGTACTATTTCTTCAATGGCATCATACAGTCTGCATTTTATCCTTACGCTCATCAATTTCTTCGAAAAATGTTATCTGCTCCCTCTTCCATAGAAACAACGTTGTATGACCTCAACGATTATTTTCATGTCTTATCACTTTATTTTTTGGAAGGGTGAATGTCAATTGGGCAGATTTCTCCAGGCAATATAGTTTGTGTTTCTCCCCGTTCTTCTCACGCAATTATTTCAGTCTCGGCGATACACACACGGATCAAGCAACATTTCACCAATGGATACAGTCAATTCAAGCCGAAGCAGCAGCATCTATTGATGATCCTGACACTGCAGTTGGTTCAAAATTTGCTTCTGAAATCACCACATTCTTAATTGGACAACCATTGTCCGCCGGTATGTTAGGCGTCCTTATGAATGAGTTTTTTCAGATATCATTCGCCCCTCTCATCAACAAGTCCAACAACAACCAAACCACCATTCTGAAGTATCTCCTTGTTGACTTATCACCGTTTCTAGATGACATCATTCAATCCCTCCCTCTCTGGACAAGCACAAATCACATTCAATGCCACTGGGCAACCCCAGTTCCCCCAATTTGGTGCTACCCACTCACTCTCAATGTCTCAGTACCAAACGCCGCAATTTAGTTTCTCACAACCATCCCTCTATATTTATGAAACGGCTGACCTTGATCAATTAATTTCTCGCTTCATGAGAAATGCCGAATTGCTCGAAAAGGCCATGACCGATCAAAACAAAGCGTATATCTCCCGACCATCCAAAGACCCATCACAACCACAATTTGTGCGCAACCCAATGCTTCTCTCTTCTTCAGAAAAGGAATCGATGAAATCAAAAGACACCCACAACCTTTTATCTCGAATTCTACAAGACAAAGAAAATCGCAACCTCTACCATGTTCCTGAGCAACTTATAAACCTTCTCCAACGTCTCCGAATCACTTGGCCACTTGACTTCATCCTTCCTGTCATTGATGTGCTTCGGATCATCTCACTCAATAAACTCGGCTGCGAACGACTTTGCGTTCCTCGATTCGCTCCGCCAGATCAAACCGGGACTGCAAAACCTAACCGCCTTTCCATTCTTGGTCTGATGGACAATTATGTTATAGAAGTGATGGACAAGCTGATCAATCCCGCTGACGGCCAAGTTTCCAAAACAGTCGCCAGTGTTATTGTAATGACGATGAGAATCTGCGTGAATATGTGTGGTAGCGAAATGGGAGTTGCTTTCCTCACCAACCCTGAATACCTCCTCAGCTTTCTCGATGTTGGGTGTTGGATGATCCGTCAATCACAGGCCCCCTCAATCCAACAGGTCGGCGCGTGCTTCCTTCACAACATCGCCATTGTGATGGACCAGAGACGGTCCTCAATCCCGCAACTGTACCAGAATTGCACTGTGGAGCTTGCCCGCTCCATCATCTACCAGGCACAAGTTGCGAACACCCCAGCCGAGGTGAGCCCAGCAATGAATAACTCGCTCTCATACTCTGCATTCACGCTTGCTCCTGGAAATAACGTTGATTCTGTTCTTATTGCTCTTCTGCTTGCTCTTGGGATTATTCTGTACAACAATGAACCAGCCCAACAGTCCATTCGGAGCCTCCCAGAACAAGAATCACTCGCTCCGGCCTTAAGACATATTGTCGAGCAATCTTTCTTCACACAGTCAGCCAAGGAACTGGCCAACCAGCTCCTTCAAGTCTTTTGATCTCTTTATTCTCACTTCATCATTTTCATTTCCTGATTTCTTTTCTTGAGTGGATTCTGTCTTGGTGCGTTGGTTCGGTGAGGGAATAATTGTGGGTGTGGAGAAAGGCTTGATTTGTGGTGATGAAAAAAGCAATTTGATTGATGAAATGATTGAAGAGAAAGAAGATTTCACAGTTTCTTAAAACGTAATTCTATCGCACATAAAGGAAATAGAACGGGAAAAAAAGAGAGATACCTAGTAATTTTGAGTAGTCATCTAATGTCTTGACAAGTTGCTCTAGCGTTGTGAGAGACTGTTCGATTTGATCAATCTGGTCAAATTGAGGCTTAAACAATTGTACTAACAGATATGAGCATCGAAAATTTTTGAGCATACGCTTCTCAAAGACTTGAGTCAAAATTTCATTTCCTTTTTCCAGTTCATCAGCAGAGGCAGCATATTTTTTCTCGACAATGTCATTCATCTGGGCCAGGAGTGTGAAATCATCATGTGACACTAAAGGGGTTGAGAAAATCGAACAAAATTGAGAATGTGAAAAGAATAAGTTGGTATTTCGGAGAATAATTGTTTGTGGAAGAAGAAAACGAACGGAGATCTGGATTGTGTCAAACTGTTCATGTATCCATCTGAAATGCTTTTTAATTGCTCAAAAAGGTTTTTAACAGCAGGGTCCACATTGCCCTTATGAGCGTCAATGACAAATTCTTCCTGTGGCTCTGTTGGCTGAGGTTCTGTCATTTTAATGAAGGTCAGGATCGAAATGACTGAGTTCCAATTTCCACCACAATATTTTCTACCTCCTTTCTTCACGTATATAATCACCTTTTCTTCTCTCTCAAAACGTAAATTCTCTTTATTCTGTTAGAATTCAACTTACAGAAAAAACTCGACAGGAACAACTAAATCTTTGGAGCAAACTTATCTGTGACTATTGCAAATTCCATAAAATCCAGAGAATTGATCTCCATCAAATCGAAGACATGCCATTGTTCTCGAACAAGTCAATCAACAGTCTGTCATCTCGCACTCATTACATCGTCAGGATCACTATCATTCAATCATGTGCAGGATATTTTGAGATATATGCAAACAACAAGTCTGTACAAACAACTTATTCCCATTTCATGTCTCTATTCTACAGATAATGCAATCTGGATTGACTCAGAACAAACACAAGCAATAATTGCCTGGCGAACACCTTCACAATGGGCAGAATTCATTTGGTCATGGGTTTGTTGTTTGATCTGAGCATTTTCCCGTCCAGGTGAACCGAACACAACAACATGGAAATCTCCACACATTTCATCGCCTTCTCACTGACGATTTCCTCATTGAAGATGACCTTGCTGGACTGGACGAAGCAATGCTCGTTCTTGCCCTTGAGCACCTTCAATCGGAACAAAAAGCAGTTCTCATCAAAGATAAGGGAGCAGTCAAGTTCCAATGAAATCTGCGGTTATTTTCTTTATTTTGTCTATTGCACAACTTGATTCTTCGTTTTCATTTCAATATCTCCACAATCTAAGGTTATAGTGGAGAAATGAATCAAACTACTCATTGAGCCGGAAAGAATAAGTCTGTGCAGCAACGAACATGGGGAAGGATGGTATCGACGATAATTATCCGGTGTCTCAATCGTTGAAAATAAGGCCCTGTAAAAAAGCTTTTTGAATCTCATCGTCAATCGTGGATAATTCCCAATCTTGGTCGAGGTATTCATCGTCAGGAACTAAGCCCGAAGACAACTGAGGTAATTCCGGTTGGTCATCAAATAGTTGCAGATAGTGGGAGAGGATCGCTTCAAAGCATTCTGTTATTTCGTTAATGCTTTGGTGAACCCATTGATAATGGTCAAGGTTGAAAGCGGCAGGGTACTCTATGACTTGTTGATCTTCAGATTGGTCAGAGAACGATTCTTGTTTTTCTTTACGTGGGAGAAAAGTCGCTAGTTTGTTTTGGACTTCTTTGTATCGCTGATGATTATCTATAACCTGACGGAGACATTCTTGGTAGTCTTCCCAAACATATGGAGTGGAGGATTCCGTCGTTGGCTGCAGAGAAGAGTGAAGAGATCGTCGTTTCGGAGGGTGAGACAGGCTGCTGGAACTGTTGGATGTTGTATCAGCAAGAGTGAATTCCTGGTAACATCTTAACACTTGTCGGCGAAACCGATCTTGAAGGAGCGTAAAATGAAGACATGAGCAGTCGAATTCGGAGCAGAAAAAGCAAAAGCGCATTGAGCGTCGCCAGAATAGGCCGTACTCGAGATCAGACAATTGTTTCTTGAATGTAGGATTCATGCCCAATCTGGAAAAATGGAATGATAATACAGGTGTTTGAGTGAAATAATCGTGGATAGAGATGAAATATGAAGACGAACAATAATAAACCCATGACGGCATTTTTCAACATGTCGGTACGCATATTTCAACGGAATATGATAATGTTGTAATAGGAACGCAATGACAACTGCTGGACTTCGTGATTTTCCAGCATGGCAATGAACCAAGATCCGCTCATTGTTTTGGATGGCCTCGTTGATCGCGGTAAAACAAACAGGAAAGCAAGATGATATATCGGAAACAGATAGATCCTCTATTTGGCAAAAAAGCGTGCACTGAATCGACTCAGGAATGGAGAGTGACGTTTGAGTTCGGAGGCGGACAATCCGAGTGATACCTCGAGACTGAAGTACTTGGCGTGATGCCGCGGCTACCTACAACGCGAGAGGAGTAGTGAAGGATCATCGAAGATAACTGTTGAATTGATTAAGAATGACGAACCTGGTTGCCAACAAATATATTGGGGGTGATTTGACTGATATCTGGAAGTTTATCTCGTTTTTCCTGGACATTAGGATTCATCTTCAATGGATCGAAAGGGAGGATGAGGAGTGACGGACGATCGAAACCACAATATGCGTCCTGACATCCAACCAATCAAATGAGGAACCAAAAGAGCTAGATATTACATGATTGTGAAAATATATCGATATATCGATACAATTGAAATGAAGAAGCAAGTTATCTCTCAGACTCGCTCGTAGCAGATCGGGCAAGTTCTGTGGTCTTTTAACCATGTCTGAATACAATCCGGATGAAACCGATGGAAGCAAGGGAGAGTAACAGCAGGGTCGTGTGCACACCATTCACATTGGCAAATCACACAACAAGCTTCTTCTGGGTCAACGTTGGCAGGTGGGGCATACGAGGACACAGGGAGCTGACTAAACTCCTGAGAGCTTAGTCCCTGTGAAACGTTTCCGATTGATTCCTCCAGCGCGAGAAGCTCCTCGTAACTCATCTTATCCACATCAATTGCACCTGACATGAGCTGATGATATTGGGAATGGTGACGATGTTCATCCACAATAAAATCCATGAAGTCCAAGTCATCATCATAAAACTCGTAGTCTGCGAGTGAAAATCCACCAAACTGTGCTCTTTGTTTGTTCTTTTTTCTGTTTCCAGTATTGGCATGCTTAGCTTTTGGTTGAGGAGGGGGTTGTGGAGTGGGGCGAGATGAAAAAGATGGAGCAGTGTGAGTAGTTTTGTTGAGGGAGGAAGGAATGAGTTGTAAAGTTCTTTGAGGAGGACGAGAATGAACGTGTGATGAGACAGCCGGCGGAGAATCTGAGGAAGTGAATAAAAACAATTAATACTTGATTGATGTGGAATAGTGGGTGAGTTAGACATAAAAAAAAGGAATGATGATTTTGAATCAGTTTCGATAGACTCAAAACACTATCGAATGTGATTAAGGGAACGATTGGCATCCAAAAATAAATGAGTTAAATTGCAGATAGTGAATGAGAAAATCGGTTTTTTCATTTATGATCTTTTCAATGAGTGTCTAGGTGGATTTATCGAACCTGAGTAGATCCATTTCAAATTCTGGGCCACGTTTTTTTTCGATGGCTCAACCTAAAAAAGTTGATTGGAACACAGAAATTACAACCCCTGAACAATACCAAGAAATTATTGACTCGTATTCAATTTCATACTCTAATACATAAACAAACATTTTTTACGCTGTCTACTTCATTTTGCGCCCTCTAGCAAAGAGCATTTTGTAAGTGTTGTCGAAGTATATGCTGCTTGGAGTGGGATGTGCAAACCAATTCAAGCCAGTTTCCGAAGAACCATGCTCGAGCTCCCCGATGGAGCTGTAAAATTCTTCAACGTATTTCACCGTCAAATCTCTCTCCCATAGATTTTATTCGATTTCTCTTCTTTGCTATATCTCCTTTTGGTATTTTCTTTGGATCTTGATGTTTTATGGTTCATATCGTCCCATTCATCCCAACTCAGGTTAAAGCTGAGCTTATTCCAGATCTGGAGGATCGAACCGGAAAATCTCAACCATGTTTCGATATTTACAAGTTTGGGAAGCGGCGTGAGCGTTACTTAGGTTGCAAAATGCCTCACATCATCGATCGAATTGTCCATTGGTGTGAAAACCTTCCAGAACCCGACGATGAAGAAGTATTGCCCGAATTTAACCCCGAAACTGCGATTGATGATGAAGCAAAACGAGAGGAAGACGAAGAAGCCCAAAACGAAGAGGCGAAGGCTCTTAAAGAAAATGCTCAAGAGGAAGAGGAAGGAGAGGTGAAAGAGCGAGAATTCAAGCAAGGAGATGAAGACGGAGAACAGGTAGATCAACCGGAAGGGTTCGGGTACGACGAAAATGAGGAAGGAAAGGAAGAAGGAGAAGAAGCTGGCGAAGCTGGTGAGGAGAAAGAAGAAGGCGAGGAAGGAGAGCCAACTGAACGACCAGACGGAGAGGAAGGCGCCGAGACAGCTGAAGACGGCGAAGAAGTTGGTGAGGAAGGCGAGGAGGAAGGAGGGGAGGAAGAAGCGAGTCCAGACGACGCAGCCAACGAGGAGGCACAAGAGGGTGAGGACGCAGAGGGCGAGACTGCAAATGAGGAAGAGGAGGAAGGAGGTGAAGAGGAAGGAGGTGAGGAAGAGGGGGGTGAGGAGGAAGGTGGTGAGGAGGGAGGAGAGGAGGGAGGGGATGCAGAAGGCGAGCAAGCCGATGGCGAGGAGAATGGCGTTACGGCTGAGGAAGAGGAAGCCCCGGCAGAGGCTGAAGGGGAGGAAGGCGGCGCGGAGTAGAATGTTTCTCAAAACGGCGTTTTTAACTTAATTCATCACATTGCACAAGCGGCTACTCTCATCTTTTCATTCTTTTTCTTTTCTTGTTTATTATTCGTGTCATCTTATCTATTAAACACTTATCTTGTTTGTGAAAGTGAAAGACAGTATGAAACGGAATTTTTTCATTGACTGAGCTTGATCAACCCATGGTATCGACATGTCAAATCTTGTCAATCAAATATTGTCCCAATGTCCATTTGTGGAGATACCCATCGGTCAATACTCTTTTCCAATCTCTACCCCCATTATTTTGGCATTACTGACCATCCTTCTCATCATCACTTGCCCATGTTGTTTGTCACTTCTCTTGCATTCATAGAACCTTCAACCATGATTCACAAGGGGGACGAAAGCGGACAGCCAAAGCTACACCAACGATTGGAATTATTGGTCTTACTGGATCAGGAAAAACTGCTCTTTTCTACACAGTCTGTCATCATCGAATCCTCATCCTCTCCATCTTCCAAGCTCAAAGAAGGGACAACTCCTGAGACATTTATGTCAGAAAAAGAGAATTCTGCAATATTTGATCTCTCCCGCTGGACAGTATCTCGTTTTCATCACCACACAAAATACAAACTCACTTTTCTCTCTCAAAATGATCTAGAAAAAAAAGAACTCCAATAAAAAGTATCAATATATCGATTTTCCAGGAGCTGAGAATACAAGACAAAAGTATTTCCCTTTCATCTCCCTCAATTCAACGACATCTCTCAGATTCTTCAATCATCCTGATTTTGCAAATATCCGCAAACTTATCTATTTAGTCGACTCAACAACGTTCAAAAATGATGTTGCCAAAATTGGAAAGTCTGCAACTACTTTCACCTCGACATTTTCCCACAAATCCCAGATTCTTCTATTCGATCCTTACATCACCTACACTTGTCAAAAAGAAGACGCCTATCATGATTGCTTTCAACAAACAGGATCTTCTACATCTAAAGAACAGTGATGACGATAGTGATGACTCAGAATCTGAACCAGACAAACCTGGAGAACAAAACCGAAGAATTACAAACAATATTGTCTCTCTCGAAAAAGAAATGTATGTAACTCCTCTTGTAGTTCAATAGTTTTATTGCTGATTGTAGCAACAAGATTCGTACCGATAAGGCTAGTGTCACAAGAGATCTCTCTGATGCTGTCCCAATAGCTGATGACCAAAAGAAGAAATCGTTCTTCAGTTTCTTCTCTCGATCAAAGTCATCTCCTCAATCGGGAAAGGTTGATACAATTGATTGCTATGTGACATCAACAATCGGTGAAGAATTCTCCCTTCGTAGCGCCGAATGGTTTGTTATATCTTTCATTTATCTTCTCAGTCGCATTGATTGGTGTGAGTGTTGCGTGATTCATGAGTCTTTTGAACCTCTCATTGATTTTCTATGCTCTCGCTGAGCAAAGATTTTTTTCATGAAACATTTCACAGACGAGCTTATTATTTTACACATAGACTCTTTCTCAATGTGTTAAAATGCAGTCTGAAATGAATATATGATTTTCAGTCGAATTAAAATCAAGATAATCAGGTGAAGTGAAAAATTAAAAATCATTCATCCTTTCCTTTCTTTTTTTTATCCTTTGGCGTTGCTGGCTTCTTTTTCCCAGACTTCCCAGTCTCTTCTTCCTGTCCAATCAATCCACTTGGATTTTTCACCTGATTTACAAGATCTTCCTCAACAGCATCAAGTTCCTTTCTCTGCTCTCGTTTCAATCCAACAACCTGCGCGTGGAGCGCTTGTTTGATAACCTGTTGAATGATTTCGGGGGTGAGTTGGGCTGGAGAGTTGAATGAAAGAAACGGCAAACAAAGATCGATGTCGTCAAGTTGATCGCGGAGAACATCCACAGGTTCTTCCTCAGTCCACTGAGAATGGAATGAAATCACTGAAAAAGAGATAATGTGCACACCACCATCATCATTTCCTCGACTTCTTCCTCAGGTAGTGATTCCTTGAGTGGAGGGAAGGATGGAGGATGTGTTATGGCTCTGAAGATGTCTGTGGTCGTGAGCGATAGAATTTCCTTTGGTTGGAAGACATATTGGTACATTTTGAAATGTTCGAAGAAACTGTTCACAGCAAAGTCAGCAATCTTCTCGACATCATCAAACGAGAAGATTTGAACTGAAAATGGCGGCCTGTGGACAGAATGATCGATGAGCGATGTTTTGAACATATTTAAAGCCGAATCTTCATTTATATTTGGGTCATCTTAGATATCGCGAAGATAAGTTGAAAAATAGGAAAAAAGGTAGAATGGTACCCATTGATCGGTAGAATGTGTCTTTCATCAACGAAAAGAATGTTGACAGTTTTTCGGCTGTGAAATTCTGTTCAATTGCAAACACAAGATTGAAATAATAGAAATCAAGGATGATTCCATCAGAATGTTCAGGCTCCAACGATAAATCGAAAAGTTCTGCCAATCTCCTACATAATTGAGACATATATTGAGAATTGGGAGAGCATGAATGATTAGGAATTCAAATAGTGCAGGATCGAGAAGAGGATTTACATGTGTGGAAATGTCGAAGAAAAAAGAAAGACAAGAGATCTCAAACCGTTCAGATTCTTCTCGGTCATCAATAATATTCAAGATTTGTTCGATTTGATTGATGTTTAGGTCCTTCCATACCAACGAACGGGACATGTTTCTCAATGGTCTGGATCGGAGTCTTGACTCAAAATGCAAGCTTATCATCTTGTAAAGTCCTGAATTCGAACAAAACAGGAACGAACATGGTATGATCCGACTGAGGGTACAAATTGAACAAAAGAGCTAAGTGAAGTGGACTATGTTTTTAGTGGTGGAGCGGATCAATGTCCAAACGCCATAACAGACAAAGAGCTGAGAAGCTTGACCTTGGATCTTTCCTCACCGATCAAGATAGAGGTCGCAATCCACCCCAAGTCAAGCAAAGTCAACCAACTATCAGTCCAGCCTCACCTTCACCTCTCACAGAAACTCTTCCCCCTGGTCTCATTGAAGAACAATCTCCACCCAACAAACCCACACAACCAATCTCAGTCATCTACCCACCACCAACCCTTCAGATGACGTACCCAGAGTCTTATGAAGCATCCGTGGATGCCCTCATCAAAGACCCAACCTTTGTCGCAACAAGAGAGAATTTTGAAAGAATTGAATCAATTCGACAGAGATTAGAAACCTTTGTCAGAGATGTCATTCCCTACTCAACAGGTGTTGCGTTGTTTGGATCGGCTTGTTCATCTGTGATGGCCCCAAATTCGGATCTTGATTTCGCTGTTCTTCTCAACAGACACAACATAGATCCCGTCATCGTCCTGAGAAATATAAAGAACAAAATGAAACATGGTCCTTTCTCGCAACATCTCCTGGTTAGTGGTGCACGTGTTCCTGTCCTTAAATGCTCAACAATACTCCCGATCTGGACACCAGAACAAACCAAATCGAACGATAGTACTAAACGCACCCAATTCGATATGATCGTGGAAAATAGACTTGGGATGCACAATAGTGAATTTATTCACACATACTGCGATTGTGACGAACGAGTTCGGCCATTTTTACTCCTCGTCAAAAAATGGGCAAAAGCTTGGGAAATCGGTGATGCGAGCCAGCAATACCTCAGCAGCTATGGATGGAATCTGATGGGTCTGTCCTTTCTCCAGCAGTGTTCGCCACCAATCATCCCGAATCTCCAATCAGAAGCTTACATGAACGCATCGAAACCGAGCCTGGTTGTAGATGAGATGTTTGAACAAGGCCATGTCCACTTTAGTAAGGACCCTGAACCCTGGCGCTCACTCGCTCCGGGTCTTCTTCCCAATCCGTCAGACCCCAGTCAGGCTGCCAACCCTCGCCCTTTCAATGATTCATCTCTCGCCTCTCTCTTTGTTGGATTTATCGATTTTTTGGCGCATCACTACGTTCCAGCCAATGCGTTCTCTCTCCAACATGGCGCAATCTGCAAGACTGATTCGATCCAACACCTCATTCGACCCAATAAGCGCAAGCCTAGCTACGTCATCCTCGATCCTTTCCAACGCGGAAGAAATGTTGGAGATACTGTTTTTCGGCCTGAAGATATCAAAGCGAGCATTTTAGAAACTGTGGAGATGATTAAGAAAGGAAGTCCTTTTCTCGAGCTGGTGACCTATCCATCGGCATAATTTTCTACATTTCACCTCTTACAATAAAGTGCGGCCTAATTTTCTCTCTTTCAAGCTCACTATGTGCAATTCAGAGCTGTTCCAATAAGATCAAACGACCACAACTTTTTCCTTCCTCCATCACTCAATGAAGAATTTTGTTTTGACTGAAAATGGAGGGAAAATTGTAACTTTCTCAAGTCAATAGTCTGCGTCTATAACTTTGTTTTCTTGCATAATTCTCTATTCCTCTGTTCTCACTCTTTCTTCCTCAACTCAATATTCTCTAGCCATCATGAATCAAGGTGCTTAAACCTCCTGACACGTGATCCTACCCTCTGTTGGTTTACCAACGTCATGAAATCATGTATGCCACTACTCATCTCATTACGTCTGACACTTTATCATGATCATTAGTGCCTCAATTCGTTGTCTTCGAATTTGCATGCATCGTCAACCTTCAGAGAGTGGGTATATATCTCCATGGGGAAAACAATCAAAACCCGAAATGTATAAATTATTCTTTTTCCAACAAGAATCCAGACATCCAAATTCAAACGTCCATGGACAATGACAATTTCACGACAATCGCTGAATCTGAACTGGAACAGCGAGGAGGTGACCATCTCTTTGATCTTCCAGAACCTGTCAAGGCGAAGTTCATTAAGTTTATTGTGGTATCTTTTTTTTCATTTTGGACGTAGTTTAGACTGAAAACTTTGGAGGTTCTGGTATCTTTATTACAAAAGCCCTTGCATTTGGATTGGAAGTTGAGCAATGACATCTCCATTCACCACTTCACATTTTGAAGACAAAACAAAAAACGATCAGTTTGATGACAGATTTTAAATTGTCAAGTTTTCAAATGGATAATTCATTGATCATCATTAATACTTCAAACAGTTGGATATGTCTGATCAATCCCGAGTGTTTTGATTGGATCAAGCCATCACTCACTTTCTTATGTCAACTCTCACTGAATTCTCATCATTTGCCGTCGATTCATACTCCAATGTAAAACACATCTTCTCCGACTCTGATGATCCTGACACATTTCGTAAAGAGCTAAATGTTCAACATTAATTGACTAACTCTTTTTCATCCATCACTCCCTTGTCTTCTATGCCCTTCAGCTCAATGATCTCAACATGTATCTCGAAAACCTACGATCGGGTCGGAAACACGAATATATTCCATCATTGGAAGCTCTTGGATTGATCGTAATGAATCGTCTCGCTTCTTCTTTTCCCTGAAACCTTCATAAACAGGTCCTCAATATGCAGATATCCTTCTGAATAATGATATTGTCCAAGTGTGTTCACAACTAATGAAGGGGAGAGACAGAGATCCACTTGTGGTTTGATTTCATCTTTTGCTTGATTTATTCCAGACAGGTTGCTTGGATCTCTTGAATATCATCTCTGGGAGGCTAACATTTTCTCCTGCTTCCGGTAAAAAGCCAAAACTAGTCGAGTCACTCGTCCAGTTGTGTCAGGTCTGTCGTAAAACCTTCATCAGACATCCAGAGTGATAATCCAACAGTTGCGTCATCAGCCATTCAATCAATCTGTTCAATTATCCGTGATGATCCACAGCTCACTCTGCGACCTCCTTACGTCTTCTTCCTCTACCAAATTCCTTCTTTACTTAAAAGTAAGGGAATCACCCCAGATGCAAAGGAGGGCATGCTCCGCCGTGTAAGCAGTCTGTTGAAAGAGTTGGAATTGTTTGGTATTGCGCCTGATGGTTCAGTAAAGACAACAGAGGAAGAGCAAAAAGAAGAAGACATCGAGAAGATCTGGCAGAAACCACTCTCATGGGCTGACCTGGTGGAATGGATGAACGGATATCTCTATCCTGTTCTTTCCTTTGTCGCGGATGGTGACGATGCTTCTGTTGCTCAAAATGCTCTCCTCATCATGAACACCCTTTCCAAGGTTACACCAATCGATTTTGACGAAAAGAAGGACAAAACTCAAGATGGTGGATATAGGCAAGACAAGCCATGGGAGATTAATGCACAGGACTTGGCTCTGAACAGAACAACCGGATATGGGAATAGACCTGCTTCTATCCCGATCAGAACTGGCCCAAAACCATATCCACAATATCCAGATGATCCTACAGAACGTTTGAAATTCAATTCAAGCCAACTTCATAATTCTTTGTGTAACCACACTCGCTCAAATGTTCCCTCTCAATTAATCTCTGTTCTCTATTTTCAGCCCTCCTTGAGGTGGATGTGCACAATGAAATGTTCTTCATCAACCCAACTCCGCATATAGCCATCATCGATCCAGCCAATCGAGTCGTCATGATCGAAGAAATGACCACTTGCTTCTCGATTGGTCAAATCATTGACGAAGGGATATGGAAATGTGAAATGCGCTTTGATAAGACTGATAAATTTAGATGTATGAGCAACTGACTGCCCATTTTGAGCGTCTTTTCTTTTTCACGATTCTTTTGTCCTGTCCATCCCCTCATCATCCATTTATTTGATGTCTCAAGGCTTTGGGATTGTTTCTGCCTATGTTGACGTCCCCGGTGAATACAAATTGGGTCGTGACGAATTCAGTCTTGGATATTATGGGCTCAACGGCCCAATTCGACATGATGGACGGTGGACAACAACAAATATCAGTTGGGGTGATGATGACATCGTAGGAATTGAGGTCGATATGGAAGATGAACCACGGTCGTGCTCTTTCTGGGTCAACTCAATGCAACAATATCTTTTTGTGAGAGGAATTCCTGATGCGATCAGATTCTGTGTATGTACAAACTCCCTTGACATGCAAATTATGACGGAGCATTCAACAGTGAAGACAACGCTTCGGCGAGTTTTGTTCGTCTTTTCTGATGCCTTGCTCCAAGATTCTTCTTTCATCATCAACTATCTTCTTTCATTCTTCTTGTCGTTCTTACCAATAATTTTCATAACTTTTTTATTCTCTTCTTCAGTTCGGACTCTCCTTCAAGAACTCCAGCTGTGAAGTCCTCTCTCTGAAAAAAGTTCCCGTTTCAACGACAAAGAAGATGGCTGGAAGAAAATGTTTCTTCTTTCATGAAGACAAATGACTTTTCGTTTCATATATTGATATTATAACCCTCTATCATACATTTTGACGGAAATATGGTATCCAATAGTCCGAGCTTGCCATTCATGCTGACTCAACAAAATAGTCTGATATTCCAGTTAAGATGTTCAAGAAATCAAGATATTTGAAGTGAGAAACGTTCAAGAACACATTAAAAAGAAAAATGGTCGCGTCCAATTTACTTGTCAGCAGACATGTACTTGGTGACAGATTTGGTTCCTTCGCTCACGGCATGCTTGGCGAGCTCACCAGGGAGGATCAAACGAACGGCGGTTTGGATTTCGCGAGATGTCAAAGTGTGACGGCCGTTGTAACGAGCGAGGCGGGATGCTTCAGTGGCGATGCGCTCGAAGATATCATTGATGAAAGAGTTCATGATGGCCATGGCACGGTTGGAGATACCAGTTTCTGGGTGAACAGACTTGAGCACACGGTAAATGTAGCTGGAGTATGTTTCATGGCGCTTGCGACGGCGAGTCTTTTTGTCACCATCGGCGGGGACGGTTTTTGCGGGTTTATCTTTCTTAACTGGTTGAGACATGTTGATTATGAGAAATCTTTGAAGATTGTGATATTACAACTCCCTCCTTTTATGCCCACAAAAGTTGATTTTGTCAAATTACGCGTAAGATGACAGTGAGAAAGGTGGGTCCGATCCAGCCAAGATCCCGAAATAGGGTTGAATACTGAGACATAGAGTGTCTCAAGTTCAATCTGGAATGAATCGTTGGATTCACATCTCAAAACCACATTTCTGATTCTTTAATTTTCAGTGATGGTCAGATCTTGCCATGGTTTATTTCCTTTGTAATTATGCTTCATCGTACAGCCGCAGGGTGATTACATCACTCTTCATTAGGCATGGCTGACCGGCCAAAAGTGCCGGTCAGTGTCACCCTGGAATAATTAAAAGGGTCAGATCTCAGCTCTTCTATAAATCACTTTCTATAATCCAGAAATCGGCGAGCAAGCGGATATACATATCAAGATTTGCTTGCAGAAGCCGATCGGAAGCCTCCTTTTTCCGTATCATGGAGATATCCTACAACAATGGGATTGTTGATCTCACACATCACATTCACCAACATACCACGAATCGATCAGCAAACACAGCCCAAAAGATCTCCACGATGTTGACGGAGCGAGTGCTTTTGCAATCGTGAAACTTTATGCTCTCGACCAGGTTTCACGTCGTGACTCGTAGTCAAGCACAAGCCAAGACTCCGACACAATCTGGCTCTTCGAAAGCTCACCGCACTTACCATCTCTGTCAATATGTCTTGATTTGTACGCACTTTCCTTTCACTTTTTCATCATTTTACCTCATTTTCCTTGATCGCCTCTGTGCTTTCAGACTGATGTTGAGAATGAACTGTTCTCCTTTCTGCTTCGTGATCGCTCTTTTGTACATCGAGTGTCTCCGGACAGACTGTGGCGTGCGCTTCACCTCTCACAACGCCCACACCCTCTTCCTCACAGCGTTTCATCTCCTCTCCTTTTCATCTTCCCTTCAGCACCGTTGTCTCCACAAAGTATCTCGACGACCAATTTTTCTTCAACAAGCACTACGCCCACCTCGGAGGCATCGCTCCGACTATCTTCAACGACATGGAGCGTACCCTCCTGTCGCTCCTTGTGTACTCGCTCCCCTTTGACGTCTGTCACTTCGAGCAGTTTTTCCACAGGATCCGCGACACTGTATATCCACCGCTGGCAGGCTCGCAGCTTTCTGCCAAAACGGAGTCATCAGACTTGTCGATCGACACGAAACAACCTTCCAATCTGGAAAGTGTGTTCATCATTGTTCTATGAAGTCTCTCTGCTTCTCATCATGTTTCCCAACCTCTCCTTTCAGTCTCCACTCCGTTTTCTTCCATATCGACGCTGTCTTCGCTGACCGTGCACTCCAAAGTGTTTATTCCAGCCAGTCGGCGTCTCAGCGAAGACCGCGAACGCCACAAACTCGAAGCGCAGCGGGAAAGCTTCTTGATGGCCCAGGAAGACTTCAGTGCCATCCCGCCGACGCCCCCCTCACATCACCGCCGAGTCTGGCTCTTTCCCGCCCGTTCCACAGACTAAATCGCTTGATGTTGCACACTATTTCTATCCTCTGCCCCAAACCCTATCATATTCACTATTTCGGTACCGATCGTATGGATCTGTCCAACAGACACTGTCGTGAGGAAATAACGGTTCACCCCACCTGCGTCGTCGCCCAATGATCCCGAGGGACTAACAGGCAGCTTCTTCTTCACTGACAAACAGTCATCCCTGCCGCCCGTGACGCACCCCACAACAACTTCCTTCGCCTTCCCGCTCGCCCATCTTCTGCAGATGAAAGGCATCCAGCCGTCCTCTTATTTGTTTCCGACCCTTCCACCGTCGCTTGCTGTCACTCCTCCTGTCGGCACCAGCGTTTCGCCCGTGTTCTTCTCCCCGACACAACCAGCGCCATCGCCAGCCACGCTTGCCAACCCGACTGCCCCCGCACCCCAACACAGCTGATCCTGCCGTACTCTCCGCTTCCAAAGCTCGTGCTCAATTGTCTCTCGCCTAATTGATCAGATGCGGTGCTGGAGAAGACACCGGCCCAGCCTGCTCAGCACACCTTGGGACTGCAGCGATTGAACCTCAACAGCCACGCGCTGCTCCCCCTCTCTCTCCTGAAGAGCACAGGCGAGTCTGTCAGCACTCCCAACCTCACTGATCGCCACCCCCAGCTGGACAGGACAGACGCAGCTGACGTGCTTCGGAGCTCGTCGGCTGCTCCCCTCCTTACGCACTGCACGGACGGGGCGAGTTCTCAGCCAGCCGAGCAGAAGCTTCCCACTACGATCACCGTTCTTGGAACACAGCCAGCCTCCAAACCCCGCTTGTCTCTTCTGATCCGTCAATCTCCTCCAGCACGGTCGCCTGGACGGACACAGCCCTCCCCAACATAACTCCTCACCCTCCCGCACTTCACAAAACTCGCTGTCGATCCCAATCCATCAGCGGACTCGCAGCACGTGCTGGATCGACCACTCTCGGTGGTCCTCCCGCAGGCCGAGCGCACCCCACCCACAAAGCAGATCACTCCCAATTCACCGTTCGTTCTCCCCCTTCCTCCCCTCGCTGCCGCAGAAGCACCCGACGTCCTGAAGGCACCACCCCTCCTGACCACGCCGTCCCCAACACCCTTCACACCACTCGCCCCTCGCCCTGTCCTACACCCCTTTCGTCCATCCATCGCCCACCAAACAAGAGTCGAATGCTCTCCCTCCCCCGTCAGAGTACTCCTCATTCGTGTGCTCCTCCACTAAAGTCTGCCATCGATTTGGTGGGCACGAAGTGGGGAGGAAAGAAGTGATGACAGCAATGAGTAGTGGCGTCGTTCCCACTTCATTCATAAAGTGTTTCAATCCTCTTCAAAACTCTGTGATTCAAAAAAAGCCGAAGTGAGAAAACAAGAGTGTTAACTTAACTTGGAGAATACGAAAAAATGTCAAAGAGCAACCCATAATTGCCTTTTGTACTTATAACTGGTAAAAATGTCCAAGAATAAGTTAGCAAGAGATGAATAGAAGTGAAAATTATACATTTGTTGTATATCCGAAGACAGATCACGAATACTCACGGTATCGATGCGAAATGCAGTTTTCGATGAATCCACTTCGGAGAAATGGTAACTCTGGATTATGGGTTCCCTCATTTCTCCGGTCAGTGACCGTCAGTACTTTTCGATGAAAACTGACCGGTCAGTGCCGGTCAGCCATGCCTACTCTTCATCGAAAACGGCATGGGGAGAGGCTAGATGCCGAAGAAAGACGGTCTGCCTGTCAACATTTCTTAACCTCTTGATTCTGTCCTTAATATCCGTTCTTCACCAAATTTTTCACATTTTTCGTTCACATAGACGAAAGAAAAAGGCTCGTGAGGTTCATGAACGATCAGAGTATGCACAAAAGGTTCATGGAATCAAAGCCAAATTGGGCGATTCTGAATGAAAGGACGCGTGCGTTACAACTCCGTCAACATTTGAAAGATCGTTGAGAAAGCTATTCATCTCCCAGGAACAATCAAAATCTCCATCTTGAAGGTTTATATTATCTCTTTTTTTCATTTTCACTCACTTTTCTACAAATTCAAAGATCAGGTGACTCATTCTCCATCAAACAACTTTAATCGGTCAGATCGATGATTGAACCGACCTTATACCGTGTATTGCATGCGATTCTTTTGGTTTGTGTCATTTATTTCGTTCACATTGACAGACACTCAGCACTTTTTTCAGGTGAGACGGATCGTGTCTAACAGGCAGAAAACAATCTGGCCTGTTCACCTATCTGATGCTTTCTCCTGTTTTCACTCGATCATGTATCTTTTGTCATGAATTTCTCATCTTATAGATCACAAACTGACACGGACTTGTTGATCGTCCTCCTTGTCCTCTAATTCAGATCAATCTCAATTTCCCTTCACTTTATATCTCAAACCACCTTAATTGGATATGTCTCTCCAATTCTTAAGTCTAAATTCATCAATCTTGTCGAATCTTCCGATCCGCACTTTTCACGTCTTTTTCTTCAATAGATGTATTTGTATTGGTTCTCTCACACAGAATAGGGTTTTTACGTTGTTTTACATCATTTCTCCATTTTTCAACTTGTTCTGTGATAAAAAGTGTGCAAAAGTGTCCGGATCAAAAAATGGCTTTATCGAACGCGATCCTACTTGAAATCCAGTAATTCACTCTTTTTCTGTCGACTAAACAGATGAACGGTAATTGTGCAAAAAATGATTTTTTGGGACGCACCATAGTGTTTTGCGACCTTTCAAAGAGAATCGCCCAATTGTACAACAAACAAAGATACAAGGAAAAGGCTGAACTTCGCAAGAAGTGTGACTGCTTTATTATTTCGATCATTTCCAATCTCCCCACAGACTCAAAGTTCAATCACAGAAGACAGTTGAACACAAAAAGCCTCAGGATGATGAAGCTCTCCCAGCGTATCTTCTCGATCGTGAAGAAGTATCTCGAAGCAAAGTTCTCAGTAACACCCTCAAACAACTCCGTAAAGAGAAGGCTGGTAAATGGTCGATGCCCATCCAATCTGTTCGGCCAATTGCAGATATGGAAATGTTCCGTGTACTCCGCTCTGGAAAACGAAGGAGTTTGTTATGGTTCTTCTTTCTTTCGTCCAGAGAACATGTGGAAGCGTGTTGTGACAAAACCCACCTTCGTCGGACAAGATTTTACCAGAAAGCCTCCAAAATACGAAAGATTCATCCGCCCCATGGCACTTCGGTTCAAAAAGGCCAATGTCACACACCCAGAATTGAAAACAACATTCCAACTTGATATTTTAGACGTGAAAAAGAATCCATCGTCTCCACTTTACACAAACCTTGGTGTCCTCACAAAAGGTACAATTATTGAAGTTAATGTGTCCGAATTGGGACTTGTGACTCAATCCGGAAAGGTTGTTTGGGGTGTGCTTTTTTTGTGTGTTTACTTCACTCTTTCTCGAATCAGGAAACAGTCATTCCGGCTTCCGGTATTTGGTTCTCATTTTTTTCAAGGAAAGGGTTGATCTCAATTTATCCGCGAATTTCAGAAAAATAAAAAAATAGAGCAGTGGGTGACATTGATATGATCACACGAGATGGTTGTTTGTTCCTCAATTTCAATTTCTTCCTGCTGAAGACGGTATGGAGTCTGCTCAACTAGACTCAAGTTGAAATTATGGATTAATCTCAATCTGAACCCATTAACGATTGCTTTATTTTCATTTTAGCATCACTTGTTCAATAATTACTGGTCTTTCCTGCTGTTTGATTGAAGAATGATAAAAAGAAATGGAATTGACAGCTCGGTCTGGTTGATCACCCCTTTCTCGTTTTTTTTAAGAACCAAATACCGGAAGCCGGAATAGACCCAACCCGAGTTTTATGGGTAATCTCGAGAAAAATGAAACAATTGAGTAAGACTGTGGACACTCGAGTTATTCATGGTTAACTCGAGATAACTCTTGAAAACCGAGTTGCACACGTTCACAACCGAATTGACACATTTCACTCGAGTTCCTTCCCATAACTGTTTTTTGAGAAAAAAAGAACATCTGAAAAAGTTGATATTATCACTTCTTTTCAACTGATTTCTGATCATATTAGGTGAAAAAGATGGATAGTCAAGATTTGAGGGACGAAAATGTGACACCGTCACCACAACATTCACAGATCATTCTCAAACCTGGAACTCCACAAACACCATTCCAGTGTGAGCTTTTATTTTGATATTTTGTTCTTTCTCTTTTGAAGATTACGACCCTCTGCTGGAAGTTTCATTGGATTCCCGTCCCCAAGTTTCACCATCAATTCTCCCTTCTCATCACAAAACTCGTTGACAGATTCGAGATCACTTTTTTCAACACCTCAATCTTCACAATCGTCACGATCATCTGTTGATATTCGGTCAGCTTCGCCCACTATCAGGCCTCAAAAGCGAGAATCTTCAACTTCCATTGCGTCTCTTGGAGAACTCAAAAACAAACAAAGACAAGTCTTTCTGTCAGCAAAACCAATTGTGCCAATTCCAGAAAGTGGAGGAATCATTTGGTCGAAGTATGACGATGCAAACTTGTGGAAACAACTCAGATTGGAGAAAGACACTCTTCTTCATCTCTCCGCTCTCATCCAATCGAATTGTCCAGAATACAATCATCCAGGACCAAAGGGGAAACTCACTCTCAAAGATGAATTAGTCGTTTATCTTGAATGGTTGAGCTCAACAGTTAAAATCAATCGACTGGCATCGGCATTGGGAATCAGTCCAAATCTCGCATCTAAAGCAATTCTACACATTCGCCCTCTCCTGTTCACTGTCCTTCAGGAACGATATTCTGTCCCGCCTCGCCCAACTCCAAATTTTCAAGCCAATTTCCCTTTCACCGCGCTTTATATTGATGCAACAACAATTGTTGTCCCCAGACCATTGACGGATTTTGAAGATAAGAAAGTACTTTGGGAAGGTCATCATTATTGTTATGCGATGAAGGCTCAAGTGTGTGTTGAAGCCAAACCACCCTACAAAGCGCTCTTCGTTTCTGATTGTGTTGCTGGCTCAATCCACGATGTTGCTCTACTCCAAAAGACTCTCCAACCGATCGAACAATATCTGAACAAGACAGACCAGGAGAAAGAGCTCTATCCACAAGACAACGACCCAAAATGGGGAATTCAAGGCGACATGGGATATCTCGGAGATTTTCCAACTCTTCGATTCAATCGTCCGAACAGAAGAAAAAAAGAAAGAACAAACGAAGAAGAACAGAATGAACTCAATGTGAGAATTGCGTCTGACAGAGTTCAAGTGGAGAGATTCTTCGGAAGACTCAAATGGCTGTGGCTTCGAATGGGAGGGAAATACACTGCTGGCGTCAAACATATCACGCAAGACTTCAAAAATGCGTGCTGGTTAACCAATATTCACCTCGAAAAGGACACAATTACCGACTTCCAGACGATTTTCATGAGAGGGCTCTTTCGGCCTCTTCAAGAAAAGAATCACGAATTCCACGGAGAAAACAACTCTATCGAAAACATCAAGCCGAGATTGAGGACTTTGAGAATGATTATGATCCAAGAACAACAGGATTCGATGGAGTCTTTGATATTTCAGATTCTGACTAAAATATTCATCACAATTCACAACACACACTTACTTTTTCTCAATTTTGTTGAAAAATGTTCTCAAAACGACGTTGAAGAGTCTTAAACTGTCATAAATGATAAAAACTCCCACATTCTTGTTTTTCATGTTTTTTAGAAATATTTGATTTGTTTTCTGTGTCTAATTCTTTAGACAACGTCTTGCTGTTAGGCCCACATTCTGGGCATCCTCATTCTGTTTCCTGGCGACTGACATTCACTTCGACACTTGGGGAGGACCATATTAGCGCGAGCCCATGAAATCCTACCCGACCCAAGTTCCATGAATGATGTCTGCGGACAGCGAGAGGGGAACCAATATCCAAGCAAGAGCGACTTACATCGAGATGACACAGAACCTACTTGAGGTAAGTTCAATTCAAATACGTAGGGGCGTCGCCGACGGTTATAGTGAGAATTTTGGAAAAATTTCGATATAAGGGTCGGATCGACTTCGAATTTTTTAAAAGAGTTTTTCTTCAATAATTTGTTTCTTTTCGTACTAATGACAAGTTATAAATTAGAGATGGGCAGCGGTCGGTCCGACTGCTCGTCGACCGACCGACTGCTTTTTATCGCGATCGTGCCCATTTCCGGCAAAATCGATGATGAAGTCACTGAGATAGTTTTTTCACGCTTTTCATCAATTTCCTTTGTTTCTAATTGAATTTTTGTGAAATAGTGATGATCATGTTGTTGAAAGATATTGGACTGAAACAGAACAAACACAAATGATAGAGAGTGGAGTGAACTGTGAAACTGCCCGCATTATCTCACTCTTTTCTTCTCGTTCCACTGTGGCGAACGTATTTCTCCCTCCCAAACTGCTCTCCGCTGTGTGTGTCTGATTCTTCTGTCTCCATTCACTCCCTCCTCTATGCATTCACCCCTCCCATTCCTCCATCCCCATCTTCTTTCTTCTCGTCGGTTTTCTTCCTTCTCACTCGCAGCTTCAATTGCCCAAATAGACTCACATTCGTCTTCCGCAGCATCTTCTTCAACGCGAACCACCCGTCGGCTTGCATCCCGTCGTACACTGCGCAGAACGTGGGTGTGAAGGAGGGGGGTGAGATGGAGCGGCTGCTGGTGAGGGAGGGAGAGACCAGCTTCGACTACGATTACTCGCACGGTTGGAAGTTCTCGCGCTTGTCCTCCCACGCCAAGAACGCCCATCGCATTCTTCCTCACATTTCGAGTGGATTCCAAGGTGCCCGATTAGGCGCTCCTCCTCTTTCGCGAGCTCTTCGGCTTTCTTTCGTTCAGCGTAGTCAGAGTTGGGGCTGTGGCAATCCTCTTTGCAGTCCTTCCTTTGTGTTCGACACATTTCGATGCAATTCTCGTTCCTTTTGCAGTTTTCGACGCAGATTTCATGATCAGTCTCACACGACGCTTCGCATTCACCGCACAGTCCGTTCTCTTCCTCTTTTTCTGAGTTCGAGCACATAGATCGACAGTCACTTCGGTCAGCACGGCATTGCATCAGACACGCTTTCTCGCCTGCGCCAGTCTTGTTGTTCTTGTCGGTTCCACACACGCCCGTTGGCTTGAACTGGATTCATAAAGACATCTGGAAAGTGTGTCCAGTGGAGTTTCGGGATGGTTCAGTGTCAGCTTGTGAGGGTGTGGGAGTGTCCAGTGAGCACTCGTTCACGCAGTCGAAGCGACGTTTTCGATGTCGCATTTGACATTCTCTGTCTTCTCCACATTCTGCAACTTGGATTTCGAAGAGGCGCTCGCAGCGGTCTTTGCATGGCAGTGATGCCAGCTCGTCTGGTGTTGATGTGGAGACAGCAGTGGTGTCGTTTGTGTCGGGAGGTGAGGTGGATGGAGTGGTTGAGGGAGAAGAAGAGGAAGAATTAGTGTTTGGTGGGGTTTGAGTTTGATTGGCTGGGACTGTGCCGTTGCAGATGCAGCGAGAGAGAGAAATGCCCATTCGTCGTTGACTGCACATCAAACACGCCTGCTGGCAAAACACATCCCTTCGTCGCTTTCGCTTCGTGTCCAATTTTGAACTGCGAAAACATGATTGACATCCCATCTCCTCTCTTTTCCTCCTTCTTCTCTCCGTTTTTCTCGTTGTCTTCTCCACTATCTCCCGCTGTGCATTGCGTCAGTTTCGTTATGCAGGTTCGCTCGCATTCTGTCATATCGCTCTTCCCGCACTCCAACACACATCCTTCGCTTTTCTGATAACACTGATCCACACACCGCTCAGTGTTGTGCATGGAGAACGACGGGCGAGTGTTTGGAGAGTTTTAGGAGAGGTGTCTGTTGGGATGAGCAGAGTTCGACGCAGTTGAGAAGCGATGAGCGGCAATTCTGTTGGCAGAAAGACAGTGAGGAGAGGATGGAGCGAGCAATGCACGATTCTCTTCGTCGCAAACTGACAGACATGAATCGAATGCTGCAACACATGGCGCGAGTGAGGGTGGATCGAGTGTTTACGGTGAGGATGAAAAGAACGATGGTTGGCAAAGCGAGAAACACGAGCGACGAGTGTCGATGAGAGTTTGGAGAGCGCAAGTCGTTGGTCGGAAAAATGGAGAAAATGAAAGTGGGGAGAAATGAGGCGAATATGGTTGAATGATGATGAAAAATGGAATAAAAGGGAGAGGAGTGCGTCAGACCTCGTTTGAGAGAAAGGGACAGCGTAGGACACATTCCATCTTCTCGTCGAAGCATTTAGCATTGCAAATGGCTCTTTCTTCGTCTTTCTCTTTCTCAGTTTTGGTTTGTTCCAGTTCGTGTTCATTTTCAGTTTTTGGGTCGTCTTCTGTCTTCTTTTGGGCGTCCGATTTTTGGTCGCATTGGTTCGAGTAGAGATGGTATAGTGTGAAACACATCCCATCGTACGGGGAAGAACTGATCGACGGGGATGATTTGAGGGAAGAGGAGAGCTGGATGAAGATAATATTGGGATCACAGAGGGCGGAGGCAGAGTTGGATGAATTGCGGGAAGTAATGAAGAAAAATGTGAACAAACCTCGTGAGCTCCCTGAATGCAACTGTGGATGCAGGGACGCTTCTTTGGAGGCATATCAGGTGATAGAAAATCGATGGAGGAGAAAATAGTGTTCATCTGTGGTAAAGTGGTTCAAGAATCCTGACAAGAGGAATAATATCATAAAAGAAATGAAAACACACTTCGCATTAGATACATGAAAAATTCTTGATTAGACTGAGGATCAAGGATCGAATTGACTGTGGAGTGGGACAACTGGTTTCGCGGAGGAGATCTTGAGTGAAAACGAGAAGTAAGTACTGAGAAGAAAAAGAATACCGTTTTGCAATTGTTTGGATTCGTGGAGATGCTGTCATAACAAGGTTGAAGAGTCGGAGTCGGTCTGTCAGGCCGACTTTTTGTCCGATGTTGGGGAAGGATAGACCGACTCAGGGACTCTTGAACCACGACCTCTTACACATTAATTTTGTGAAAAATGTGATGAACGAATGATAGAGATGTTGTGAATCAAAAATGAGAAAAAGAGAGAAATAAAGTGACTCTGGCGGGATTCGATCCCGGGTCCGGGGAGCAAAAAGCTGCCGTGCTACCGCTCGACTAAAAGGCACTTCAAAAAAGTCGCCGACCCTTTTATTTTTAGGGACTGGACTCAACCTTTTCAGACCGACCACTGCCCATGCCTATTATAAATGAGGAAACACGATGAAATGAATCAATTCGACGAAAGTTTGTCAAGATCAACCTGAAAAAAATGTTATGGGGTGAGAACTCGAGTGAAGTGTGGTTTATTCGGTTTTTCTGCTGTTTATTCGGTTTTCACAAGGTATCTCGAGTTAAGTTGCGTTAACCGAATTGCCCTTCGTGATCACGAGTTTTCCCATTATACACGGGTTGGGTCTAATGACTGAAATATGCTCAAATCACCAACAACCCTGAGAATGATGGGTGTGTGAATGCAATCTTGATTGTTTGAAAAACTTTTCTTGGAACTCACTTCACGATTTGAATGAACCTTTGCATTTCTGTCAGTCACCCACAATCAATCTGGGCAGATCAAGTTTCTGTGTCATCTTAGGTTTTTGGAAGAAACTTTGTCATGGCTGACCTCGTCTCCCCTGGAGACCTTGTTTTTTCTCTGCGAGAGAATATGTACCATCGTGCAATGATTCAACGTGTCCAAAGCCAGCATGGAGTTAAGATGTTCCTCGTGAAGAACATCGGACCGAACGACCAATCGTCGTATTCTGTGACGTTATCTGAAATTCTCCCCTTTTCTCGAGATAATGCGGATTATGTAAAGCAATTCAATGAAGGACCTCATCGTTCACCGTCTTCATCTTCAAAAAGCTATCAACCAGATCTTTTTCATTCGCAGACACCAGCCAAACCATATCCAAAATCAAAACAAAACAAACAAATTGGTCCATTTTTAGCACTTTGTGTGACAATTTCAACTGTTTTATCTCTTTTTTTGAACGCGTTCGATCAGATAGCGACCACACATCATTTTCTGCAACCCTCCGAACAGTATACTTCATTATTGTGAATGCTGTTCCTCTCAGCCTCCCATACTACAACTCATTTTCCCTTTTGCGTTGGACGAAATACTCAGCGAAGATTACAGACTTATAAAGGACGGCAAAATGGTATGAGACTGTTTTCCTCATTGTCCCGAAGTTACATGACCTTCCTCGTCAACCATCCATTGGCACGATTGTTGCTGCCTTTATCCAGTCAATACGGTCACAGAAAACGTTTTCCCCCATTTCATTTCTTCTCTCAGGTCTTTCTTCATGAACGTCATCCTCGCTATCCCACAGTATTTTGATCGATTTGTCAGGCAATGTCTTCTTACCCAGAACGAGCTCCCACAACACCTCTACTGGATGACAATACTCACTAACCACAAATCCCATCCCTCACTCGTCAAACGATATCCTACCATCGAAAAACTAATGTCCCCATCTGATATCTACGGCGGTGAGCATCTTTTACGTCTCCTAGTCGAACTTCCGGCCATTCTCGAACGGTATTCTGACATCCACAACACTGCATATCGCCATCAACTCAAAACCATTCTAACACACTTTTTGGAGTGTGTTCATTGTTTTTAGTCAACTTTTTGCCAGATTTTTGGAGAAATATTCCGAATATATCTTCACAAAACCAAGCATATCATCTGGATCAGCAGACTTCGATTTGAGCATTCTCACGCAAGACCTCGGAGATGATCAGATAAAGGGAGAGAGAACTGACGAGATGGTGGATCGAGATGGTTGTATGATGAAAGATGAGAAAGAGAACAAGACAATCATACCAAGTTTGGAATCTCTCGGCAAAGACGATCTTGTGCAGATAAACGAAGAGAATAGCATGCAATCTGCCGAGAAAAATGAGATGCTGAAAGATGAGGACTCTTAGAGCTTTATTAACGCTTCTCTTTGGTCTTCATCGAACAACATCTCTGAACTCGTCACGACGAATAACATTTTCACATTTCCTTCAGAAAATTGTGATATGATTTATCGCATCGAAAGGTATCCTTGTCCAATATGCTCGAATGTGGGAATCGAGGCAAACTCTGCCCACAACGTCCTTCTCTTTCAGGGTCCAGATTCTCAGTTGTCCTCCTAAATTTCCATATTTTGGCCCTAATTTTGAGCACTGATGGCCGAGTGGTTAAGGCGATGGACTTGAAATCCATTGGGGTTTCCCCGCGTAGGTTCAAATCCTGCTCAGTGCGTTCCTTTTTCGTTTTGAGGTTTTTTTTAGTTTTTTGAAGATGAAGTGACCAACACTCGGAAATTGTCTCGTTCAGAATTGAAATTCATTTTGTGTCAACCTTGTAAACCATACGACCTCCACACATCGTTGTGAAGTGAAACGAAGATGTCAGAACAAAGAATGAAGTAAGGATGAAAGTCTCGATAGATACAATAAATCAGATGGCCTTTGGCTGTGAACTTTGCTTTTTTGAACGAGAATTCTCAGTTCCCAGCGTCAAATCCTTCTTTATCAATAAGAACGCAAGGTGGGTGATTAGTGGTGTCGGGCCAATCCAAATGTATCGAAAAGAATGTTTCCGAATAAGAAAGATCGAGCAAAGTAACCAATACAGAAAATTCAGAATCGATAATCCAAGAGACACAAATTTCAGTTTGTTCGTTGTCGATAGAGGAAGGATGTCGTTTTGAATGTACAATACATCCGAGAGGATCGACAATGTGGCAATGAAATGTATAACAGAACATAATGGGAGGTCATATTGTTTCGGGAGGAGGTGAGTTCGTTGTGTGAGGAGATTGAGAAGACCCATTGCACAATACAGCGCTGCAAAGCAACATCCAACAACCCCAAAAAGAATCTAGAGATTGAAAGATGAGACAAAGGTAATTGAAGTTTGAAACTGAGAACAGTACACGAAGAAAATGAACTTTTAGAGAAAATTGTTAATGGACACTCAAAACGGTTTTAAACTGATATCGACCAGACCCTATACAACAAAATGGACTGTTGTTGTTGTTGCTTACGATTTACATAATCATTACTCTGCTCTGAGGTACGAATCGAGAGAGTAGAAGAAAAGACCTTCTCTGGCAATATTTAAGTCGATTAAAGGTGCTGTATCAAGTGAGCCCCTCGGAATTTCCATGACAGGCTCTATAGGTGCCTGGAGACCAGACGGATGGAGAGTTGTGTCAGAGAGACAACAAAGTTGGTTTGATCGTTGATTCTTGCAAGTCTATCGAAATATGTTCAAAGTCAAAACACCATCTGCCTTTATGAAAATGGAACCAGATCCTGACCTTCCATTTTTGCCTGAAACTCTTCCAGGATTGGACTATGCTCTCTAGTTTGAATCAGACGTTTTCTCGCTTGTTTTTCGTGTTGGTGTTCAGCTTAGGACCTTCTCAATATGAAATGTTCATTGTCTCTCCATTTTTGTGATTTCACTTCTTTAGTGATCGAAAACGATGGAAACAACTCACCCAAAAATATCAAGTCATCGCGAACACATCAAACTCTCTCGGACGTTCACTCGAAACAAGCAAAGTCATCGATATGTTTCACAATGACCTATCTCAGTTCAAGAAAGCGGCCGACGACCTGACAACCATTTGTGAAGAAACAAAACATATGCACGATTCAGTCGTCAACCTCGTACAATCACTAAAGGATCTCGAGAGTTGGATCGATAGCCATACTCTCCAAAAGGAGAGGACAGTTTGTCCTTCTTCTCTACTCATTCTCACATCATGTTCATTTCTCAGAGACTCGCGGAGATTCAGAAACAGAAAGATATTGAATTTGCTAAGGTTCGACAGGGACATTTGTATCTTCATTTTTTTTTCATTTTTATCTCTGATTATGTCAAGAATTCAACAAAGAGCCATGCGCTCTTCGCTGGGATTGGATAACGATCCTGCATTCATCTTAGAAGGAGATATGGATGTTGGAATTGAATACCTTGATAACCCCTCCTCATAAACCTGTTTCAGTACCTTGTTCACGTTCTTTTTTTTTCTCTCTTGATTTACACTTCAGTATTCTTTATTCTCCTGTCAATTCGCACTATCACAAAGAATTTAGACCCTTCACGCCTTTCTGACTTATTCAAGAAGTGTTTGGCCCAGAATAAAATCAAACGCTCTTGTCTTGTGAATGACAAATTCACTCTCACTTTCAGATGTATCCTCTCACAGTGTTCGTCATTTTATTGCTCTGTTTCACCAGATGTCTCCAGTACCTGTTGAACAAATGGAAGAAACACTGATTCGCGAACTTCCAAGAGAAATATGTTTATAAGACTTTTTTTTCTCATATACTGACTTCCAAATGAAATATTGTTAGCTCAACATCCTCTTTATCGACAGGAAGTGACCTTACTCGCAGAACAGCGGCAGAATAAACTCAGACTCATCAATCTCATGGAAAACTACCATAAACACGCACTCGACAAACAATATCGCTCAGAAGTGAAATGTGCTAATGATATGTTCACTGTTTGCGGTTTTTGTCGTATATGAGTCTTTCTCAGGATAACTGTCAACAGATCATCCGCGACGCTCTCCACACCGCAGAAAAGCGGAGAGATGCATTGCTTCTTCTTCGAAGTGAACTTATTTCTCAACAAACCGGTTCTTTTGTTTGAAGTACCTCTTCTTTCGTTCTGTCTCGAGAACGACATCTCTTGCTTCTTCTTTTTCTTGTCCGATTTTGAAAATGAAAGGAAATGGCGATTTTTGGACATTTGCGGTGACAATTTGGCATTTTAAGACAGATTTAATCTTTTCAAAGCATTAATTAAAGGGAGGTGAATGAAATGTGAATCTTTCGGTCCAGGTATTGAACGACACTCCAACTCGGCAAGCTCTCCTTCATCAGATGGAAAGCAGCACGCGACATTGCCAAGCCTGGTGAAGACGCTGGGAAGGGAGAAGGGCTGATGCTAAACCTGGAGTTTGCCGAATCATCTGGGATCCATGGCAGCTTCGACATTATCGATTTCTTCGACGAAGGCCACGACATTCTGATTGGGAGTGTGTTTGAGATTCTCGACCCCACTCACGAGCCCATCTGGTGTTCCATGGATCAAAGCCAGATTTCTGCTGACTCGTCCTCGTGTGGCGCTGAGACAGATCTTTGTGCGTCGATCGATCATTCGGTGTCGCGCTGTGGTTGATATAATGAACCTCCACGACTTGCAAATGGGCACAACAACTGCAACTGGAGCCAACAACGACGAGACACCGGCTAAATGGGTGTACCAGAACGGCGATAGATCATCACGTCCAATTATGATTTGGACACATTTCTCCTCTCAGTGTCTTCTTTCCTCTTCCATCCTTCTAAGCAACTCCGCTTCCTTCCGCCGTATCTTCTCTTCGCTCTCCAGTCAGAGTCTCGTGTCTTCTCTCCTCCTCCGCCATTCACAGTCATTGCCTCTCTTCTGCTTCCCTTTTCTTCCTCTTTCCTCTGCTTCTCTTCTCCTTTGGTGGTGACCGCCTCGGGTTGAGAAGGAGGAGAGTTCGGGACGACGGTGTTGTGGAGGTTCCGCAGGCGACTGACCCAAAAGCTTCTTGTTTTCCGTTTTGATCCTGTTCGAGTGTTGCATAACTTTGTCCACAGAAGCGTGTCCTTCTCCTTCTTCAATCTCTCCTTCACAGCCTGCCGTTGAGCCTCTTTCATATCATCGATGTCGTGGAAGTAGTCTTCACTCTCGTTCTCCCCACCTGCCCCACACTTCGTCAGTTCCAGTCTCGCTTTCTATAATATCCTTTTTGCCATGTCTGTCATCTGCTTCTCTTCTCCGACATCCATCTTTGTTTTGAGTCTCGCTTCTGCTTCTTCAAACCCATGCTCTGATCTGAGAAGACACTTTTGGACGATTTTGGCAATTGATGCGTGGAGGTCGACGGAGAGTGCGTGAAGGGAATGGGATGTGGTCTGTCCTGGTTAAAACTCTCCAGAAATGGAAGAGTGAGGCTGCGAATTGAAGGGATGCTGCTTGTGTTTGTCCAGCTCCTGTTGCTGAGATCTTGTTTTGTTCATCTCTCTCTGCACCCTCTCCTCCAAACTGGCGCTGTCCGAGGGGCATTGTCTGGCGTGAGCATGCTCAGTTCAACCCTCAGACGCTCCTGCGCCTCTTCCATCACTTTCTGCTTGTTCAGGTCCACCAGCTCTGCTTCTCTCTCCACTTTCGAACTGCCTTCGATTCGAGCTCGATCGATTTCGGTTTGGCTGTTTAAGTTCGGGGATGGGGAAAGATGAAGATCTGTTCCACTTCCGAGGGATGAGGTGGAGGATGTGGGAAGAAACTGTTCGCAGATGAAGGATGACTGTGCTGGGAGGAACCTGAGTGGGTGGTTGTCTTCTGTTTCCACTTTCTCGTCCGCGTTGGTGGGGGAGTTGGTGGATGTGAGGTGCGAGGGATCGGTTTTCGTGTGAGAAGTGGAAGTGAAAATGATGATGCGGAGGGCCATGATGGATGGGGGTTGATCGTGATTGGGTTCGAGGGGGTTGTGTGAATGGTTGGAGAAGAGGTTGTGAGGCGACAGGAGAGGCAGATGTGTGTCGAAAAGGCTCAGGAAAACGGCGAGGCGTGTGGAGGGGCGTTCTGTGGGGATTGTCCATTGTGGAGGACTGTCATCGGTGCGCTGTCTCCTCGTTCGGCCCATCCTTCCACTGCCGTCGGGAACGGGAGGGAGGATGATATCTGGTCTGTCGTTGCTTCGGAGGTTGGCACCTCCTGTTTGGATGACATGGTTGCGGTCTTCGGCTGTGGAAATTTCCGGAGGGGGTGTGTCGAGTAACTTTTTGAGATCAGTGACTTGGTACAAATCGCGCATTGTGGACGAGAGAGCCTGTTCTTCGGATGGTTGAGTATAGGTCGGACGAAAACAGAGAGTTGGTGAAGAATGCGAGGAAAAACGTAAAGAATCACCACCTTGAACGAAATTAGAAGGGATAGTGTCGAAATCTTGGAAGTTGTTGGTCGATGAGTCGATTTGTTGGAGAGTATGGTGTAGGTGTCATGCTGATATCGTGAATCTTCCATATCTCATTTCTATCGGTCTAGATCAGATCTGGATTTAAACCAAGCACCAATTCTAGACTAATGAAGAGAAAAACACGAATAAGATGGGAAAAACAATGGAAGAGCAAACTAATATTGTGAGATTTGCATCTATCAAAAGAGTTTGTAGTCATGGACAGAGAAGAGGAGAATGAATGATGAGTCGAGCAGATCTCCACAAACTTTCTTACGATGGAGACAAAAACATGTGATAACCGGACAAAAGAAGTGTTGAATGGAGTACTGACTTCAAATAGCGAGATGACAGGTCTTGAAAGAAATGAGATGACGAAAACTGTTTGAGATGGGTAAGTGGATCAGATCAATCGGACAGGACAATGTCCGACTTGTCCTGTTTTGAGAGAAGTCCAGAAGTTGGATGAACTAATTAAGAGAAAGCGAGATTGTGAATATAATGTGCTTATCCGAGTTGTCCTCTTCTCTTTCCTCTCTTGGGCCGATCGTCCTATAAACTCCTAATTAGGAGTTTGTAGGACACAACCCCTCCAGCTTGTGATTCGACTCCAAACCGGTTTTCACGCACTTTGACGCCCTTTTCAACCTTTTTAGATGGGGATGAACGAATCTTGAAGGATAAAGTCTATTATAGTGTCAGAAAAAAACAAAGCAAAATTGTTCGTTCAGGAATCGTCTTGTTTGGGAAATTAACTGGCATTATACCGATCAGAATTCAGATGAAATGGAAGCAGTCAATGCTGAATTTCCAAATAGGACAAGACCTCTGTACTCTGTCCTCAAGATCTGGTGTCTTGTCTGTCCGCTACTCAACATAAGTGGAGAAAATCACAGTGAATGGACATGTTGGGATGGAGAGAGAGAAATGAAGAGATCGAAAAATAGGAAAAAAAAGAAGAGCTCAACCAAATTCAATCATTGTTCGCAACCCGAGAGGTTGTGAAGATGTGAGTTGATTTTCGCAGGAAAAGGTACAACACTCCTACTCCTTGAAAAAAAACGGAATCATTCGCAGACAAGATTTGGGCGGCAGGAAGACCTTGGCAACTCATACAATTTGCTTTTTGGTGTTTTTCCAGAAGTGCAAGTAATGTCAATAATCCGCGAAAAACAATACTCCACACTCTTCTCTGTGCGTAACCAGAATAGACTTATTCAACATGCAATCAAATTATCTCAATATGATCCTCCACGATTCTAAGAAAACTTCAAAATACTTCATTTTGGCCACTCTTTTTCTGTTTTCTCTGCATTCTTTAGTTGAACCGTGCAATGATAAACGGGTCAGACTTTCAATTAAACCACTTCGAATTCAATTGTTTCTCTTGTCGACAAATCTTGAATTGACCATTGCGACCCTGAAGATCTTTACACGAGACACTGAAAACAAGAGATGAAAAAAGAGTTCATATGTCTTGAGTTCCATAAAGGCTCCAAGCTGGATGTATTTAGGAAACGTGAATTGGGCGTTATTGCACTGCAAATTCTACCAAAATATGAGAGTACGGCAGGAGATGATTGCTGGATCAGAATTCTCTTCCTCTATCGTTCTTTTCGTCACATCGGATTCTGAAAGAAATGTGGAGGCGATGATATCATCGACATTTCTCTTCCACATTGTCCTTTTTTTATCCTAAGCTTTCTATCTAATCTTGATGTGTCCCGTCCATGTTCCATTGCCTTGGGTTCCAGTTGATGTAAACGATGGGTGTGTTGAAGTAGGAGACACTTTTGAGGCATCTCCGGGCATCTTCTTCGTTGTTACTCAAATCGAAAAATGAGAAAAAAAACGTACTTCCAAACTTGGTGAGCGGTGAGATGCGGAGGTGTCTATGAGGTTGTTTCGAATTGTTTTTGGAAAAAAAGGTCACCAAAAGAAATTCAAACCGCTGCCATGCCTTATCGGTGAGGAACAACCTTCAAACCTATCTTCACATTTTCCGGCTCTTCGGTTGGTGAGCGGAGCACAGCATTCCACCAATAGGTGTGGCACATCAATCTCTCACTCTGAGAGAGAGCGTCACAGGATTTGAAATATGTGATAGAGCAGACTTTCAATTAAACCACTTCGAATTCAATTGTTTCTCTTGTCGACAAATCTTGAATTGACCATTGCGACCCTGAAGATCTTTACACGAGACACTGAAAACAAGAGATGAAAAAAGAGTTCATATGTCTTGAGTTCCATAAAGGCTCCAAGCTGGATGTATTTAGGAAACGTGAATTGGGCGTTATTGCACTGCAAATTCTACCAAAATATGAGAGTAAGGCAGGAGAAAGATTCACGCTGTCTTATTGCGACAGGGTTGCCCCCGAACTTCTGTTAATATTCCAGAGGTTGGATTGTGCGATTGATTTTTTCAGAATGCCAATTCTTAGAGTACTTTGTACTCCAATCTTAACTTTGATGAAGCCTTTTTGGTTTGCATCAAAACGAAAAAGTCGTGTCAGGGTTTCGGAGAATCGTATATTGCAGCTCGGAAGATGATTTTTCAGTATTAAATGCAATCCTTCGACAGGGGAAGGAACATGCAAACCCGTTGGAGGTATTGCGTTCATAAAACAAGCGACGAAAGATTCGGTTTGGCCTTCCTCAACCTGAAAAAACGCCTGTTCGATCTTCGACTAGCCTCAACCTTTCACCGGAGTTACATAAGACTCTTCTGGGATATCATCTCCCCTCAGATTTTTCTCAGCAACAACGAGTCATGAGACAGGCTCACACAAAAACAAATTGGGACAATCTTACAACAAGATGGTTGAAATTTTGCATTGAAACATTTTTTATTGAAACGAACATTTTGAAAAACAGTTGGAGAAGAAATGCTGTGTATCTGGGAAAACCGAAAAAAACCCATCTTTTTCTCGACAAAAAATTCTTAGAAAAAAAAAGGTTTATCTTTTTAGCAGATTTTGTCGAGATGTTTACGATCACAATGCATTTTATTTGATTCAAAAAGGATGGCTGGTTGTGGAGAAAAGTGGGCAAAAAGTTGAGAAAAATGTGTGCGTTTCTGACTTTCATAGTATTTTGAGGTTTTCTCCCGATATAGGCGTTTCGGCGCGGAACCAGATTTCAATTTTCTTCGTTTGACCAGTATATCTTTTTCAAGCCCCATGTTACGCATTTTTGAAAATGTACGGATTAATGACACAACTATGAAACATATTCAAGATCACTTCTTTAAAAAGATGCAAATAAATAAGGATGAGGGAACATCGAGGTGGAGTTGCCCTCTTTGTGCTTTTTATGCCTTTTTTTGATGAAGAGACGTTTGTTGACAATTCCAATGTTGTCAGCTTAATCTTCTGGTTCACTGTCGATCACCCAGTCATCATTTTCTCGTTATCTTTTTTTGATCTTCCGTTCACTTGAAGGAAGTGCATGATGAGTCTCATCGATTTCAGAATCTTCCTTGAAATCGATAGAATTGGAGAATCATGAAGAAGAAAAGTCAGATGACACCATTTCATCCTGTATTATCCCGATCAAACCTGAGTGTGCTTGTTTCATTCGCTCTCCTTGTTTGATGCGGTTTCTCTTGATTGGAGATGTTTTGATTGTCGAAAATGACGTTTATTCAGTCCATGTTTTCACATCAAACATCGTTGTCGTGCCTTCTCTGCTTGATTTTAATGTCTGTCATTTCTCTCTTGGGATCTCACCAGAAACAGATGCAAAGATCCTTCTATAGTGTTCTGGAAGCAGAGGGGAGAGTGATACCTTTGATCTCAAGGGTTGGACAAGTGTCTTGGAACTTTGGGACAATCTGAAAAAAATGAACAACTCGATCAACTTCGTCAACAACCGGTTGTTGGAGATATGGAACAACATCTGAGAGTGAAGTTATTGATTCTGGTGGTAGATTCTGTCTGACAAGGATGGCCAGGACGCCAAATACGGTATCATAAACGTTGTTGCTGTAATGTTCAGCAAAGAACAGCAAATCGATTTGAAGATCGGAATAAAGAGTGGCCAAAATGAAGTATTTTGAAGTTTTCTTAGAATCGTGGAGGATCATATTGAGATAATTTGATTGCATGTTGAATAAGTCTATTCTGGTTACGCACAGAGAAGAGTGTGGAGTATTGTTTTTCGCGGATTATTGACATTACTTGCACTTCTGGAAAAACACCAAAAAGCAAATTGTATGAGTTGCCAAGGTCTTCCTGCCGCCCAAATCTTGTCTGCGAATGATTCCGTTTTTTTTCAAGGAGTAGGAGTGTTGTACCTTTTCCTGCGAAAATCAACTCACATCTTCACAACCTCTCGGGTTGCGAACAATGATTGAATTTGGTTGAGCTCTTCTTTTTTTTCCTATTTTTCGATCTCTTCATTTCTCTCTCTCCATCCCAACATGTCCATTCACTGTGATTTTCTCCACTTATGTTGAGTAGCGGACAGACAAGACACCAGATCTTGAGGACAGAGTACAGAGGTCTTGTCCTATTTGGAAATTCAGCATTGACTGCTTCCATTTCATCTGAATTCTGATCGGTATAATGCCAGTTAATTTCCCAAACAAGACGATTCCTGAACGAACAATTTTGCTTTGTTTTTTTCTGACACTATAATAGACTTTATCCTTCAAGATTCGTTCATCCCCATCTAAAAAGGTTGAAAAGGGCGTCAAAGTGCGTGAAAACCGGTTTGGAGTCGAATCACAAGCTGGAGGGGTTGTGTCCTACAAACTCCTAATTAGGAGTTTATAGGACGATCGGCCCAAGAGAGGAAAGAGAAGAGGACAACTCGGATAAGCACATTATATTCACAATCTCGCTTTCTCTTAATTAGTTCATCCAACTTCTGGACTTCTCTCAAAACAGGACAAGTCGGACATTGTCCTGTCCGATTGATCTGATCCACTTACCCATCTCAAACAGTTTTCGTCATCTCATTTCTTTCAAGACCTGTCATCTCGCTATTTGAAGTCAGTACTCCATTCAACACTTCTTTTGTCCGGTTATCACATGTTTTTGTCTCCATCGTAAGAAAGTTTGTGGAGATCTGCTCGACTCATCATTCATTCTCCTCTTCTCTGTCCATGACTACAAACTCTTTTGATAGATGCAAATCTCACAATATTAGTTTGCTCTTCCATTGTTTTTCCCATCTTATTCGTGTTTTTCTCTTCATTAGTCTAGAATTGGTGCTTGGTTTAAATCCAGATCTGATCTAGACCGATAGAAATGAGATATGGAAGATTCACGATGTCAGTATGCCTCTCCTTTGTTTTTACCCTCGTATTTTTCTATTTCTCTCTCTTGGTTCGGAGTAGATATCTTGATCACACTCTTGCCTGAAATAGCGATCGTGGGGATGTGCTACAAAGTCGCTCACTCAACAACTCCATCGAAAACGCTGATCGAACCGGGTGATTTTGAGATCGACGACGAAAGCGTTGTCGTTGAGAGTCAGATCACCACAACCACAAATCTCTTCCGCCGCCTCCCCAACTGTCCCCATCAGCCGTACACAGCCACTCGTCTCCCCAAGCGGCATACTTTCGCTCGGTTCCTTCTTCCGATAGGCATCCAGCCACTTCGCGACTCCTTCCCCACACTCGACTCCGACACTCAACTCATCGTCAGCGAGCATCTCGTGTTCACTGAGATCGTACCTCTCACGTACGCTGGCAAGGAGAGCAGCCAGACTCGATGGGGAACAGACAACGAGTCACCGTTTCGACCTGTTCAGGCGGTGGAGGAGGGCGAGAATGGAGTGGAAGAGCGGGAGAGGGAAGGAGAGAGAAGTGTTGGTAAGGGCCGGAATGAGGAGACATGGAAAGACAGGGAAGTGCATCCCGCGATGGAGGAAGGGCAGATCGACCAGAATCGGAATGTGGTGGTGGTTCAAGTGATGGATGAGGCTGAAGCGGAAAATGATGTTCTGAAGGAAGAAGAGGAACTGAAAATGAAGAAGACGGGCAGAAGAAAGAGGATGAAACGAGAACGATGACAGACGAGAAAGAGAAGGAGATGGAGAGAATCGACAAAGAGAAAGTCGGACAGGTTGGAAGGCAAAAAGAGGAGAGGAAAAGACCGAAGAAGGTGAAAGAAGAGCAAGAGAGGAAGAAGAGCTCGAAGTCAGGCGACAAAAGGAGGAGTCGAGAAGAGAGAAGAAGAAAGGAGAAAAAAGAAGATAAAGAGAGGGCAGTGAAGACAGAATCAGAACAGAAAAGTCAAAAAGAGGAAGAGAGAAAGCAAAAGGAAGAAGTGGAGAGAAGAAGACTAGAAGAGGAAGAACGTATGAGGTAGAAAGAACAAGAGAGACACAAATGAGAGGAGGAGCGAATTCAGAGCGAGGAAGAAGAACAGAGATGGACAGAGCAGGAGCGAGTGAGGAGAAGAGGAAACAGGAGGAGTAAAGGAAGAAGAGAGGAAGAGAGAAGGAGGGAAGAACATTTGGCTGAAGAAGCCAAGCGACGAATGAGAGACGCGAAGGAAGCGGAAGAGAGAAGGAGAAAGAAAGAAGAATGGAGACTAGAGGTTCAACTGAAGGAGGAAAACCTCAGAAAGGAAGAGACCAGACAGAGAACAGAAGAACAAGAGAAGACTGCCCTTGACACTGTCCTCCTTCACTCCTCACACGATCGAACGGACACAGCTGGACTTAGCGAGGATGAAGACGATTCGTACAGCACTCCTGAGCCCACCTCTCATATAACCATCCCCGCCTCACCCCTCGCTAAACACTCCCCTCTTAACAAGACAGACAACTCACATCATCGTCGAGCACATCATCATTCGACTGATCCTCTCCCCTCTCCACCCCAACACCATCCATCCTCATCCCAAAGTTCAATTCTCCACTTCACTCTATTCTCGCACATCTTCTCGCACATCCGGCACCTCACCCACTCTCACCCTCACCGAGACGAAGAGAGACCTCTTTGAACGAGAATGCCAAACCAGACACACCCAACGGCACGAAAAAGAGAAGCAGGGAAGGCGGAGAGAGGACGCGGAGAGGAGACGGAAACCTCGACTGATCAAAGCAGAAGTGCAGAGAAGGGAAGGAGACCAATGGAGGGGGAAGAATGATTCTTGATCTTCTCATTGACTCTTTTTTCTTTCTCACACGAGGACCGTGAGAATTGTTGAGAGATACTATTTTTTTCTAGAATTTCTGATGAAATGAACCGAATAGATCTATTACCCTTGAAGAAGGTGTTGACAAAAGGCGTCAGCATTCTCCAAGTGCAATTTTCACTCGAAATGTGTCGCAAAACACGTCATTCTGCCATTTATATCCGTTATCTCACACAGAATAAGCATTTTGGGTAGTTTGACACTTCTTGTCTCTCTTTGGAGATGTTCTGTGTGAAAGAGTGGGAAGAACGCTCCTTAACAAATGGGTGATTCTAAATGAAAAGTTACAAAAGACTATGGTGCGTCTCAAAAAAAAAATTTTTGTAGAATTAGCTGTCAGAGGTTTTCAGGACAGAAAAGTGCTAAATTTTGGAGATTTTGTTTTGATCGCGTTCGAGAGAGCCCTATTCTGATTGGGGCTTTTTTTCACATTTATTTCCCCGAAACGTGCCAGAAAATCAACCGATGGTGTAAAACGATATAAAAGAACGGAAATGTGAGAAAAAAGCGAATCAAAAGCACGAATCATTCAAAAAGTCTTGAAAAACATGGATTGACTTCCTCGCGTCAGAGAGGCAATATCTTCATAAAGGAATCCGAAAACGTCCATATGGTATTTTTGAGGCGAATTTGTGAATGGATATCATTTTTGAGGGTTACAATAGAAGAGGGAGGAAGATCGGAATTCACAAGTCAACTGTTTGAGGGGAAGAACGGGATCACCAGATCTGAATGAGAAAGTTGAAGGAAAAGAGTTGGAAAACCTCAAAATTGCAATCAATCAATGAGATGTCAAGTTTCGTTGTTGGATCGAAGATGATGGAAACAAAGACTTGGAAAGCGAAGATGAGAATATATATCCTGTTCAAGCGATGGTTTTCCGCTTCAAAGTTTGTGTTAAAACGAGATACTTGAACATGTTTGGAGGTATAGACAAGTCTGGGTGAAAAATGTCGACTGAATGCAGAACTCAGATACAAAAGAATGTATGAAGAGTCAGAAGGACAAAAAACACCTTCATCATGTCGAGGGGAGGAGAATATGAGCGCTCTGAAAATTGCAGAGAGTTTCTGCACGTCTGGCAGAAGAAAATACGCGGGTAACAATTCATTTAGAATCACCCAAATCACCACAATTCATTCAGAATCGCCCCCATAGTGTTTAAAGAAACGCTCCTTTTATCACATTGGGCGAGTGTGGACCTTGATCGAGATCATCATCATTTTCCGAGTCGGAGTAGTCCTCGTCATCGAATGGTGAAGTTACGGCGACGTCTGGAATGGACTCGCCTCTGTGACTCGACTCAAGTTTTTGTGCTTGAAATTGAAACGCTTGTTCACGTTGTTGATATTCCAGGAGAAACGTAATCGCATTAGATGTGCATTTTTTGTGTTTTGATTCTTTGAGCTTCTCGATCGATGGAATGAGGTCGAGATCCTGGATTTGTTGAAGAATAAGACCAGTACGATCTTTCATCAAGAAATTGGTGAGCATATAGAGAGATTTGCTGACTGTAGAAAGGTCGGTCAGACCGCGGAGGAAGACGAGAGCAAATCTCGGAATATTGAATTTAATTGCAGACTGTGCAATTTCATGGGTGGAATCCGAAAGATTCAGGAGAAGAAACACAAGTTCCGTGAGGGTATTTATTGGGAACAGTTCAACGACCGAGAGGATAGTGGAGAGGATATTTGAGTCGAGTATCTCTTTCGAGAGATCTTCTGAGTCATAAATAAGATTGGTGATGATGATGAAGCAACGACGGAGTGATAAACCAAAGAGCGCTATTTGGTTCGAGCCGATAATAGTGTTGACGAATTGGAGGATTGTAGCGACCAGTGGAGTCGATTGAAAAATCTAAATAAGAAGATGATGGAAAATTCAGAAAAAAAGGTAGACACGGAAGACGACTGGTGTGCGAGGATCATTTTCTGGATAAACGGTGATCGAGACAATGAAGTGGAGAATCGAGCTACTACAGTTCAAATAGAGTGGATCACTCAGATAATAGCTGCAAATAATGAAAAAATTGGATTCCATGAGATCGACAAGTGCAGAATATGGGATATCTATGTTTCGGAGGGCTTCAAAAAGATCGTCCAGTGGGTGGACATAAGTTTGCATAAGTGGCGGGGTTGATCGAAAGATATCGCCGTTTGCGAGCTGTACAATTGATTCTACAGAATTGAGATAGAGTGAGTTGATGATTTGTGGATCTGGAATCGTCCTGCGAGCGATTGCTTCGAAGAAAAAAGCTGCAGCGGAGAAGGCATAGTTATCAACGACGAGAAATTGGGCAATCCGATCCAAGAGAGAAGGATGAGAGCAAATGAACGTATGTGTCTCTTCTGAATGCAGAGCCAAGTTTCCGAGAATCCAAATTGTCTGATGGAGTGAATTATATTAGAAAACAAACTGATTTTGATATGTTGTCATTATTGAGTGATAAATATTGAGGAACATAGTCAAAAAACCCACCGAGTAATATGATATCCGGAGATGTGTCGTTGAGTGTTGTTAGATTGCATAGGACTGTCAAGACTTGGTTCTAGACATAGATATGAGAAAAAGAATATACAATTACTTTCAACGGCGGGTGTTTTCCGAGAAATTGGATGAGTACATCAATTCCGTTGAGTGCAACGAATAATTGGTTCGTTTCACGTGAAGATTTGTAAAGAGTTTCGAGTGCCTGAGAAATTTTGTTCAAATCTTCACCTTGCAAGTCAGTGATTATTTGAGTTAATTGATCGTTGTTGTACTGAAGAGTTGAGGAGAATTTTGATTGATCGTGACGATGGGCAGAGATAGCATACCATTTTGGGGTTTGACACATCAAAGAAGTGGTCATATCCGACGTGGGAACGTTTGTTGTGACGTAGGCTGATTTTGTGTTGACTTTCAGGTTCATCGCTAGCCTCTGATTGTTCATCATCGTTTTGGAGGGAGGAAAAACGTCCAGGAGATGATGGAGGATGATATCCTTGGGGGATGATGGGAGTATTCATAGTGGCAGAAGAGAGTCGAGGATTAAGTTGCTTTTGTAATTCTGAAGGATTGAAATGGGCTGAAATTGGATGATTTGTGAAAAGGATCGATTATTTCGAGATGAACTTTCACTCAAATTGGGCACACTGGTTGCTTTCTGCTATACTCTAGCATTTTTGTTGCTCTCAAATTCTGTTTCTTCGAATTTCATATCATTGAATCAGAAAGAGAGAAAACAAGTGTTGAATACATGATAAGAATCAAGAAGAGGTAAAACTGAATGACCAAAGCAGTTTCTACGAATATCTGGAAATTAAAACAGAAAAGAAATGGCTAGTGACGATCTTTCCGAAGATAGCGCTCAGTGTGACGAGACATAGCCGTAGTTCGCTGTGGGATAGCCCCAAAATTAAACACCTGCGGGTGGGAGAAGTTCTCGCGAGTGGTCTCGGGTTGTCTCCTTGGTAGCCTTGGACTGCCCATTGTATTTTGTTGGGAGGTGAGACGCCGAGATGTCATCTGTGCAAAAAGAGTTTGTGGCCTGTCCATGCGAGATGGAGAGACACTGTGGTGTGATTGGAGGGTAATGTTCACAACTCCCTCCCTGTCGGAGGATCCGAAATCAGAAATTGGGGTGATGTGACTGAAATAGCGAGAAGGTGATGTGGATTCAGGTGACGGCACTGTTTGAATGTTGTGTGTCGCGAGGGGAAGCCTGATTCGACCGGACGCCGAGCGATTGCTGGTCCAGCGAACAGGAGATTGGCGACGAGAGTGTTTGGACGGGGATGGAGTGCGGAGCTGAGGTGAGTTGGTAGTACTTCTCGAATAAGAAATGAAATTTGAATGAAGTGGGTTGGGAGAGCGCGTGAGGAACCGTCCAGAGTAACTCGGAGTGATCTTTCCGTCGTGTGATGAAGACGATGGATTCCGAGGTGTCCAAAGATGAGAGCCCGAACGGGAGGATTCCTGATTCGACACCGCCGAGATCTGTCTTGTCTTTGTGTTGGGCGAGTCTGATGGGAGTGATTTGGAGTACGGTGAGGTTTCTCCGATTCGATCCATTCGCAGTCTGTCCACTGGTGGATGAGCAAACGACTTCTGTCTTTTCGTCGTTGGTGCCTTTGTGTACGGCTGGCTCTCAACGAGTGACGAAGTCGGCCGTCGGAAGTGTTGTGCAGATTGGACAGAGCGGGAGACTGGGCCTGTGTGTTGTGCAGAGAGTGGGATGATGTCGGACATCTTCTCCCTCATCAGCTTCTCCTGCCGTTCCTTCATTTGAACAAACCGCTCGTTGATCCTCGCTCGATACTGTTCGGCGCGTTCAACGGCCGACACTTCGATTGCTGATTTTGGCTGTGTTTGCTTTGTGTAGGTAGTGTCCAAGTCTTCAAACTGGAATTGGAGGTTGACAGGAAGTTGGGTCATGACCGGATCCCTTTCGTTGTCTTTCTCGTCTGAGACGGCACTGTCCTGATTGCTGAGAACCTCACTAATTTCAGATTTGAACGAATTTTCCCTCGTTTTCGGCGTTTTTCCTTGGTTGATTGTGTGTTGATCCGTCGTCTTCGAGGCCTCTTCCCTCTGAGACATATCATAAGCAGAAGGAGCCGATGCTTTCGGAGATTCAGGACCCGTCAAGTCAGGGATCACGATTGATTGTTGAGCATGCCATCCAAAGTCTTGCTGTAAGTAACTTGCTCGATCTCCTGGTGTCAGGAAAGGCTGGTCGGTGTACGTTTGCATGACTGGGTTGTTTCGCGCAGGAGGGACGAAGAGATGGGGGACAGATGGTTGTTTTTGAGGTGTGGGTGATTGTTCTGATAATTCTGTGTCAACTGTGAGTGCTGTGGAGAGAGGAGATGCAAATTGCTGATTTCCATGATTTGGAACTGGTTTGGAGAGACGAGCATCCATCTGTGAGAGTTCGGATGGCGGAGGGCTGTTCGGGACGATCGTGTTGCCGTTGTCTTCGACCTTGTTTTCATTCGTTGCTGCATGGCTTGGAGAGACAATTGAAGGTATCGTCTCCATTGTTGTGATCTCTCTTTCACTTTTTGGCTCGGGTGTTTGAGCTTCTGAGTTATTTGCATTCAAAAGCTTTCTTGCAGCAATATTAGCTCTTGCTCGCTTAGCTCGACGACGCACCATCATTTGCAAGTTCACTAGTGTCGTCCATTTAATGATAGGGGTGAGTGCGGCTTCAATATCTTTGTCGGTGACCACAATCTTATCGGCAATGAGGTCTATCGGGTCCTCTCCGTATTTTGTGAGCCATGAATCAACCTGAGGATATAACAAAACAAAAGCATGATGAAAAATCACTGGTTCGAAATAGAGCATGATCAAGGGAAGTGTTTGAATAGGAGCAAACAATGAGTTCATCCATCATTATCCGGTTGACTGGATCTTTATCCAGGAGTTTTTCGATAAGGAGAATGCATTCTTCGCTAAGTTCAGCTTTTTTTTCGGGATATTTATGCCATGGGATTTCTTCTTCATTAATAACCTTCGGAGAGTCAATAAGGTCAAGGAAATCGGGAAATAAACCTGATAGGTTAACGGAACAGTATCTTCCAGGAAAGGAGGCCGACCAAAAAGAAAATAAAAGAGAAGGACTCCAAGAGCCCAGATATCCGCTCCAAACGGGTTATATCCATCCGCAAGAGGAGGAACTAAAGAAAGAGGAAAGTTTAGCAAAGATTCATTCAAATAATAAAAGCAGATACCACAACAAGCTTCAGGAGGAATAAACGCAGGAGTGCCTCTGATTCCGAGAATTTTAGCTTCTCTGTCCTCATAATACATGCTCACTCCAAAGTCACTGTGAAGAACAAGGAGAGTGATGCATAACCGACATGATAAAAAATTGAACAAACCTGATTTTGCACGTGCCGTCTTTTGTCATGAGAATATTATCCGGTTTGATATCATGATGAACAATATTTTGCATATGCACTGGATGGAAACACATACATCAATGATAAAAAGATGGTATGGAGCAAACGATACGCGAGGCCTGTGACAATTTGTTTCATCCGAATACGAGCTGTTTCCTCATCTAAAGGTGGATCATCATCATCGTAAACTGATCCCCCGTCGATAAATTCCATGACTGTTGAATTATATGATCAATAAGAAGATGAAAGTGAGAAACAGAGTTGTGAGAAGAAAAAATGATGATGAATGTTTATTCAGAAGAAAAAATGACCCAATAGCTTGATAAAGTATGTACAACGAAGAAATTTTGGATGAAAGTTTAGTTTTTAGCAGACCCATGTAAAGTTTATGTCTTTGGGGATTGTCGATGACTTCGAAAAGTCTGACAAGATTTACATGGTTAATTTTCTTCATGATGGCAATCTCTCTATTGGTAGCTATTGTAGGAAGAGAATAAATGATTATGAGAGATAAAAAACAACTGAACGAATCAGAATTAGTAAATTATTGCTTCAAATAAACAAAATAAGGATAAATACTACTTCCCAACAAAAACTAGAACTGGATCAATAACAAAAAAGGAATAAAAAGTATCAATTTGTTTTTGTTCAGAAAATACCAGAATCATTTTCTGCTTTCTTTGCTCCACCTCGCCGCTTTGTACTTTTCTTGATAACTTTCATAGCAAATCGTTCATCAGGATCGGAAGCGTAGGTGAGGAGTTTCACTTTGCCATAAGCTCCTTGCCCGATTGTTTTGACGATAACATATTGATTGAGGATTTTGTGCCCCGTTTCTTCGTTTTTCTGTTTCTCAAATTGCTCAGTAGTGACAACCAGTGGTGTCTCTGGTCTAGTGCGTGGGGTGTTGAGATCCGAGTCGTTTGAAACAAGAGTAGGAATTGACATCGAATACAGGGTGGCCCAGAGGAACTGGGACCGAATTGTTCTCCCTCAATATTGCATTATTTTATTTTTCCTTCAAAATCACTCGAACAATTGACATTCTCCTTATTGTGAAAAAATGCCGAGACAATCAAAAATTTGTGAGAGTGAAGTGCGGGTGTTTGCGATCTGATCGTCCATTGTCGTATCGAGTGGCCCACTGTGATTATCGTCCCGACAAACATTGTCTCCATCATGCGTATGTTCTCCTTCTTCCATATTTTCTTCCTTATTTGTCTTTTCAGCGTGAATGACTTTGTAACTTCTGGCACACACAATTTGGCAAAGATGAGTTATTGAACCCTGGAAATGGTATGACCTGCTAGTTTAAGTCTTTTAACCTTTTTCTTCCATTTAGGTGGTTGTCGTGCCTTTTTGTATCCTTTCAGAGGATGATCGCCAAAAACAGGCCAATTATCTCATAATTTGGCTATATCTGTGGCAATAAACAGGACAGGGGGAATTAAATACAGACTTTAGGACTAGGGAAGTATCGACATCTTGACATGTGGTTATGTTGGAGTTTCGTGATGATCGAGAATGAAACAACCGTCTGTCCACCTGCTGTGCGTCAACCCTATCAATCAACTGAAGGGAATCAGGGTTTAACTTCAATATTTCTTATTTTGTTTCAAAGTCACCTGTTTGTACCAATCTTGATTGGAAACAAAACAGAACAACTCAAAACACCGATCAGAAGGAAAAACGAGTGACAAATGAGCAAGATTGGGCGTCATCTTTGGAGAGAAATGCTGTCGAAGATTGTATTTGTTCATTTTTATGATTCCACATTTCACCAATCGCGATTGAATCTTTTTGCCTCAGTGTGAAGAGGACTTGGAAGAAAGATAGGAGAAAAAGACATAAATGTGATATGGAAGGAGTAGAATTACAGGGAAAGGAATTGAAACATGATAAAGCGCCAATCTTTGGTGTTGACAGCTTTTTACTCTCGACCATCACGAAACTCCAACATAACCACATGTCAAGATGTCGATACTTCCCTAGTCCTAAAGTCTGTATTTAATTCCCCCTGTCCTGTTTATTGCCACAGATATAGCCAAATTATGAGATAATTGGCCTGTTTTTGGCGATCATCCTCTGAAAGGATACAAAAAGGCACGACAACCACCTAAATGGAAGAAAAAGGTTAAAAGACTTAAACTAGCAGGTCATACCATTTCCAGGGTTCAATAACTCATCTTTGCCAAATTGTGTGTGCCAGAAGTTACAAAGTCATTCACGCTGAAAAGACAAATAAGGAAGAAAATATGGAAGAAGGAGAACATACGCATGATGGAGACAATGTTTGTCGGGACGATAATCACAGTGGGCCACTCGATACGACAATGGACGATCAGATCGCAAACACCCGCACTTCACTCTCACAAATTTTTGATTGTCTCGGCATTTTTTCACAATAAGGAGAATGTCAATTGTTCGAGTGATTTTGAAGGAAAAATAAAATAATGCAATATTGAGGGAGAACAATTCGGTCCCAGTTCCTCTGGGCCACCCTGTAATGGGTCTCGGTAGAAGCGATTGTCAATCGCTCAGAGAAAGCTAGATCAGAATCCCCTTGTGTATTTCTCAATGTTGTGTCAGAATGAGAATCCAGAAATGAAAGAGCTTTTTTCTTCTCGAATCTCATGAGGATCATCGATTCTCCTCACTCCTTCAACCTTCGTACTTATAATTTGTGAGCTTTATCAATGAATTTGTCCATTTATGCTTCAATTTCAACACGTTTTTCTCTTCCTGATTGCGTTCTGATAAGGACGAAGCATCGTCACGTTCAAAGAAGGGGTGGACGTAGATTTGAAATATGGCAAATGGACCTGTGAATTGGTTGTAATTTGTTGAAATGGAATCGAGCATTTCTGATCCTTCTTACACCGATTTCAGTCGGAACATGGTTTTCTGATCGGACCGTTACAAGAAAATTAGTCGCATCAATGCCAGGTGTGAATTCCTTTTCGATTATCATCATCCATTTCTTCTTTGGTACATGTTTTATGTGTCTACCTTCTGATTTAGACTTCCCGAAAGTGTGTTCTTGCCCAACTGTTCAACTCAATTTTCATTCTTCAATATCTCTTCGGAACAATTTTTTCATGAACTACCTCCAACCTCCCCAATTGCACACTCATCGTTTCTTGTCACCCTCCGTTTTTTGTTGTTAATTTGAGCAGGGTGACGGAATTCCATTTGGTTTGTGCACAATCAAAGTTCATTTTTTTGCTTTCCTATTTACCTTCAATATTGAAATACAATCACGATTTCTCCATTTTCCACCAATTCACTCCCATCTCTTTTAAATTTAGGAGATATTGAAGCCATTTCCGAAAGTTTTCAGGACTCACAGAACGAAGGAACAGTTATCCTTCTTGCCACAGCTCTCACTGGTATGCCATTTTTTCTTCTTCTATGCAACATTTCTTTCCAATCTCCCATTCATTCTATTTTTTTAACTTGGATATATTCACCATCTCCTCACTGATTTCGAATAACAGGTTCAACACTTTCAATCGGTTCTGCTCGGACAACCCTCCTAAAATACCGTGGATTTGGGGAAGATAGCACTGTCTGATATTCTTTCATCATATATATCCACTTTTCTTCCTATTACATCAATCGTTTTTAATAGTTCACGGATGGAGTCACTGAGCGAGTGACAGCATTTTCAGCTGACAATATCAAATCAATTCTCAAGATGTTGGGTCTAACACAGGGCGGAACAAAAGTCTGTACAGAAATCCGAAAATTTGTTTTATTATTCTGAACAAATCGCTTTATCTTGACATTTTTGATTCAAACTGTTCATCTACTTTTTTTATTGTTTCACACAGGACGAAATCAAGGACAGATTGATTGAGTATCTGCGGAATCCTCACAAGAATGTTAAAGTTCGCAAGACAGCACCTAAGAAAGAAGAGAAACCAGCCAAAACAGAAACAAAAAAAACCGACAAAATGCGTTTGAATGACGGTGAAGAAAGTGAAGACGAAGAAGAAGTCGAAGAGGATGGTAAAAAAGAAAAGAAAAAGAGGGCAGGAAAGACTCCCAAGAAGGATCCCGAGGCCCCTAAGCGCCCTCTCTCTGGCTACTTCCACTTTGGCAACGAATTCCGCCCTATCGTGTGTCCCATCCATCCCTTTTATCTTCTCTCCTCCTTTTAGATCCTCGAAGAGCTGAAAAACGAAGGAAAAGAATCCGGCGTCACAGTTGTCGCCAAAGTTATCTCAGAAAAATGGAATGCATTGGATGAGGAAGGGAAGAAGAAGTATATGGAACTTGCCGAACAAGATAAGGCAAGGTACGAGAAAGAGATGAAAGTATACGAATCAAGCGGCAAAAAGGCAGAATGGGATGCACAAATGAAGGGAGCTGCTGCAGAGGACGACAAGAAAAAGAAAGCAAAAAAAGATCCTAACGCACCAAAAAGGGCTCAGACAGCTTATTTTGCATTTGGCGATGAAGTTCGTCCAGTTGTATGTTTTTCTTTTCCCTCAGCGTTTGTAAGATCATGGAAGAACTCAAAAACGAAGGAAAGTCTGTTGCAGTGACAGTGGTTGCCAAACTCATTTCAGAAAAATGGAATGCATTGGATGAGGAAGGGAGGAAGAAATATCAGGAGATTGCCGACCAAGATAAGGTGAGATACGAAAAAGAGATGAAAGAATACGAATCAAGCGGCAAAAAGTCTGATTGGGAGAAGGAGCAGAAGAAGGCAGCAGCAGCCGTTCCCGCCAAGAAAGGAAAGGCGGATGTCGTAACTGCAAAAGCCAAGAAGGAAGACGCAGGTTCAAAGAAGCCCACCGAAGCATCCTTAGCAAAAGAAATCAAGAGAATTTTGTCAAAACAGAGCGAAACATCAAGCGTCAGCTTGAAAGCCATTCGAAAAGAATTGGAAACCAAGTTTGGCTGTCCGCTTCTCGATCAGAAGGGAGTGATTGAAAAACTTGTTCAGAAACAGCTCGACGACGATGGCAACTGATTGAACTTTTTTTTAATTTCTCTGGGACACGTCATGGATCTGGGTTTGAAATTTTGAGTCGAGTTAGTTTTCAACAAACCGGGATCACCCCATGATTGCGATTCGTGATGACAGAAAACCTTCCAATTCCCGGAGATTTATCAGGGGGAAAACGAACTGTCTTTGTTGTTGACGGGTCTGCCTTATTTTAAGATATATTTTCTTTTTTCATCTTTCCAAGTCGAAAAAAAGTTCATACTGTGTGGGAAGGCCCTGATGAAGTCGAAATGGCTGAAGAATATGATCTCTCATCAGATGAGCTTCTTGTCCGAAAATTCAAAACCAAAAACAAATTTGGTGGAGAGGGGGAGTGGATATTCGAAATTGGTCTGGAATCTTCCAATGCATTATCCCTTCCATACTTCTCTTGATCCCCTGTTTTCTCTTTCTCATGAATAGGTGAACCCCCAATCAAACACCACTTTGACGAAGAACTTCGAGAAAGCTCAAATAATGTATCCACACCTCTTTTTCAATCGATGTCCCATTTCTCTTTTCAATATCCAGCCCTATCTCCTCAGAAGCGACAAAGTCGAGGCCTTTGTTTTTCGGATTCGAAATCTTTCCTATCCTCTCGATGTTTATTCTGTTAATGTGGAAGACAACAAAATTGTTGTTCGAACGTCAAATAAAAAGTTTTCGCCATTCCAATCTCATTCCCATCATAGATACTTCAAAAGGTTTATCATCCCGGATATGATCCGTTTGAAACTTCCTCTCGAACAAAAAGCTCTCTCCTTCACACACACGGGCAATACTCTTATCATTTCAGTATTCTCGCATCCATTTTCAACTATGATTTGATTTAGTACCAAAAGCCGCAAGTTCTCCTCACAACAGAGAGAGTTTGGAGGGAAGAACGTAGACGTACGCAAGGACAGCGGCCCCCACAGAATGGTGACGTTCAATGCCCAACTTCGTGACAACCAATCTATTTCCGTGATTATTTTTGGGTTTTTGTGAAATATCTCACTTTTCGATGAATCTTTGGAGCATTCTGTCGACTTCATCATTCTTCACGCTGAAATCATTTTTTCACTTCAAATACCATTCGCACCTGATATTTCTTGTTCTGTCAACAAATATTTCTCGATGAATGTGATTTACCAAGTTCATCGTGTGAATCCCACACTCAAAACTCTGGATGCCGATTACGTCATTCATCTAAGTTAATGCCGAAACCTGAAATCGTTTTAGTCAATAATTCCACACTTGTTGCCATTTTCCGTTCACAAACAGATGTTTATCTTTCATTTTGTTGACATAATCCTGCTTCATCAAGTCACTCGCATTTTGTGGCCATACAATGTTAACCGTCCTGTATGGAGCAGTAGAGTATGATATACATCCATTATTATCTCTTTTATCTCTTCTGTTATTTGATACTCCGCTTTAGAGTCTGGGGATGTGTTTTGTCTGAATCACTCCTCTGCTATCCGCTCGTCTCACTTCCTCATTCATCCTTCACAACAATCAATGCATCATCACTATCTCACCTTCGGAAATCACCATCGAGTTTTCCTTCCTCAACTCAACTCTTTACCAGTCCCATCCACAAACATGACAATTCGACTTATCCTCCGGAGCTTCAAAACATATATCAAAAATACTGCGGATCTGATTCGTTGGAATCAAGTTCTGTTCTATCTGTGATTATGCTAACCGAGTTTATCCCACCGACCTCTGATTCCACATACACAAAAATGTTTCAAATGAAAACTGTCAAACGAAACCGGATACTGCCCGTTAAGCGAAAAAAATCATCGTATTCGATAAGAGTAGATGATTTTCCCGATTCTAGTAGTTCCGATACAGAAGAACAGGATGGCAATTCTGATTCTTCATCACATCCATCACCAGCCCCTGATTTACTCGTTGCACCACCTCCAGACCAACCTTCGGACTCTCAAGAAGTGAAATGGGAAGCCACGCCTATTCCTGGCCTTTTTCTTCCATCAAACACCGAATCCATTTCGAATGTCTTGAAAGTCCCGCTATCCTGGTATCCCATTCTCAACCCACTGATCAGCGACCTTCTCTCGTTCTGCCACCCAAACTACGTTGAGAATAGGATCCAAGATCCGTCTGAAACCCATTTTAATCACCCTCGTCTCCTCACAATGGGCATCAAAGGAGCCGGAAAATCATCGCTCAACAGATATTTCATCAACACACTTCTCTCTTTCACATCCTGTGTGGCTCTTCTGGACTGTGATTGTGGGCAACCAATGGTGGGAGTTCCGAGTGTCGTCTCACTGTCACTCATTCAGAATCCAATGCTCAACCCAGAATGGGGGAACGATTGGGGAAAGACCATTCTGACCATCCCCGTTGGAGATATCACAAGCAGCTCCCATCCTCTCCTCTTCGTTGCTGCTGTTCGCCGTCTCGTCGGAGTGTTCGACGATCTGATGGAGTTGTGGAACCGGCACACGTCGAGTCATTCACCAAACCAAATCCCACTTTTGGTGAACACGCCTGGATGGGTCAGAGGCACTGGAATGCACATTCTCCTCGATGCCATCGAAGTAATCAGACCTCGACACGTTGTTCAGATCTCCTTCCATGCCGATCAACACGCGGACATCATCTCACACTTCATTGACGAGGAGGGAGGACGCACTCTCCCCGGACTGAGATCTCCACCGACGCAACAGGTCACAATCACATTCGAAGGGAAGACAGGGCAAAGTCAGGAGAAGACACTCCATCAGCTCACCCGCAGTTTTATCCATCTTCTGCCGGGGACGAGTGTGGAGAAAGGGCTCGTCACCGACCCGAAGGCACAACGGACACTTCGATGGCTGCACGGTTTCTTCGATTGGAGTAGCCACTTCCGGATCAGACACTGGCAGGAATGGGAAGAAGAACACAAATCATTCGTTTTGGATCAGCGCCCGTTCAGTGCTCAACTTGCCTCAGAAGCACCGCTCTGCATTCCAACACAGGGAACGCAGTTGATCGGACTTCTTCACAATCCAATCGAACCACACTTACTCCCTCTCGTCTTGCCCCTGTCGCTTGTCTTTCTCTCGACTCCATTCACTCCAGAAACAGCACTCGATACTCTTTCTTCGTTTTCTTCTCTTCTCTCGTCACTCAACCCGGGATGTCTATCAGACCAGCTCTCTCTCACCCATTCCTTCTCTCCTCTTATCATTGATGGGCTAGACTTGACACAAGCCGAGCTGTTCGTCTACAATACAACGGCAGCGACACTCGGAATTGTCAGAGCCGTCGACATTGTTGGTAAGCGGATTCTTGTTGGAATTCCAATTAAACTCAGTCGAACAAGAAGCCTCGAAGATGGGAGGCCGTTTCCTGCCTTCTTCTCTCTCCTCCTCTCCCATGTAACCCCTCCTGAAATACTCACTGCATCAGCAATTGATCAGAACACCCTTCCTTCTTTTCTGTCAACAAGGGAGGTCGGAGGGATGCAGGTTATGACGAGGCACAGGAAGAAACAAATGCGGCCAACGACCTGAGCCATTTCGTCCAAAGAATTCGACGTACTTTGTTGAAAAATTGGAGATCAATGCATTTTTTGGATGAGAAAGCTTCAAGTTGCATCAATAATCTGATTTTGGATGAGAGATGAAATCTCGTGTAAAGCTGATATGTAATGTTGTTCGGAGTGGATAACAGATTCTAAACGATCTGCAAGAGAAATCTATCACAGAAAAGATGAGTGGGGTTCAATTAAATACAATTTTGTCGGGATTACTGACGAGTTGAAGTGTTCGTCTGATTGTCGCAAGGGTACTGTCCGTGTCCGAAACAAAAGTGTTCACATGCTTCAAAAGAGTGTTAAATTCTCTGAAAAGAGAGTTATAAATAACAGTCACAGACTCTTTTCCAGTGTTGCCGACAGATATCCATTCTGGGCTTGAAACTCGTCTAAGAGTCATTGATATGGCTGATTTATATGATTGAATGGCCTTGAGAAGAGTTTGAAGATCATTCATAAGGTTTATTTGACGATCTAAATCATAGAATTCAAGTATCAGGTCTGAGAGAAAAATGTACCTAAAATGTCCGGATCTGTATAATTCTTGAGTTTTTCGTGAATATTTTGAAGCTCATGGAGATAAAGTGACTAATAAGATTCAGAATACAGCGGAGACGCTCAATAAACCTTAGAATACGAGATTTCGTGTTCACGAATTGTCTGAAACAGATCCAAAACATCAAAACACTCCTCCTGTGGAAGATTTGCGACTGATGTTTGCTATTTTGATGAATGAGTGGAAAATACAATGAGTTTTTGAAGGAAATGAGAACCAAACTCGTCGAACGTTCATCCTGTCTGCAAGACTCAGAACGGACTCTGCCCCACTTACAATGGGTGTAAACGATTGTCTGTGCGCCAATGAAGATACAAACGTCATCGAATTGTAGTGTAAGAAGGTATTCGATGATTGATTGACAATTTAAGATGTTGTGGCCTCGTTTTCGTGATAGTTCGCAATTTCGGGAGAAAACTATTCAAAAATGATGAAAATATTCAATAATTAATCAAATCCCCATCAAATCCTTTTCTATGGCTCTTTTCAGTTCAACAACTTCTGGAGTTTCTCCCATGAGTTGTTCAGCTTGTTTCATCAACTTTGCCGCCTCTTCTGTGTCACCCAAGCGACGAGCCAACAATGCTCCATTGAAATATGCTTCACTAAGGAACGGAGACTTGTCCCTCGCAGCCGACAAGAACACACGCGACGAATCCAAGTTCCCTCTCCGCATGTCCAAAACACCAAGTGCATTCAGCGCCTCAGCATTGTTCCCATTAGACGCGTTGGACACACGGAATGCCTGATATGCAAGAGTGAGGTCACCTGTCTGGATGTAGTAGTTGCCTATATTGTACCAGATGTCGCTTGTCTGCTCTTCGTCGTTGGCGTACTGCAGAGCTTGCATGAAGTAAGTGATGGCTGCGTACGTCTGTCCAGCTTCCATGCAGCACAGTGCAATGTTGTTCCACACCTCGGCCGACGTAGCGAGGGTGAGTGTGGGTGATGGGACGTGCCAGTTCCCGCTGCCCATCACTGCTCCCTTCTTCTGATCGACAGTGTAGCCAGCACCCTCGACCACCGACGTGGACGAGGTGCTGAGAGAGATGAGTCGCTTAAAGAAGCGCAGAGCAAGCTCGCACTGTCCAGCGTAGAAGTAGTATGTTCCGAGACAGGCAAGCGCCTCGACATTCGATGCATCCAATCTCAGCACTTCGCGGTAGAGCCTCTCAGCCTCTTTGGTCTCATCCATCATATCGTGTACGCGAGCCATTGCACAGAGAAGATGGACATTTCCACGGCAAACTTCAGTCCCACCGGAGTATGCATCAAGGGCTGCACGAGGGTCGTCAAGACGAAGATAGATCTTTCCAAGTTCGAGGTAGGTGAGGAGCATTTCCTGTGACATCAGACTCTTCTTCATGCTTGTTTCAGAATCACGTAAGAGACCGAGTTGATAGTAAATCTTTCCCATGCGTTCGTTCCACCACCAATCATTTTTGGTTTCATCTCGTTCAAGCACAAAGGATGTCAGTTGAAGAGCCATTCGAGGATTGTGCTCAACATAGAGGAGATAGTCGCAAAGAGCTTTCGCAAGAGCAGGACGTGTGCTATATTTTTGGAGATCAAGCTTTGACACTTCGATATTTGCGCCAGGAGGCATTGACGAGAGTGAAGCAGTTCCAAGACGAACGAGACTAGAAAGTGTTGCAAAATAGGTAAAGAAGCAAAAAAAAGTGTAAGAAAGGATGAAAAAGTGGTCAAAAATCAGAAAAAATGTAAATACCGTCCAGATGCCGTTGTTGGGCGAGAGGTTGAGCCTCTCGATGCTGTGAGAAGACGTTGAAGTCCTGCTGTTGATGTTGCCCCGGTCTGTGGACGAATGGTAGATGTTCCTGGACGTGCAAATCCAGTGATTGGGCGCCCAGTTGATGACACAGGCCTATTCGTGCTGAACGAAGATGACGTTGGGCGAGCGGTTTTTGGCTTGTTGAGTGAGGTTCCTGGTCTGTATTATGCGCAAAAGGTAAAGAAGGATTTGTGTTTGTTGAAAAACATTCGATATCGAGTTATAATATTGAGAGAGAGGAAGGAAGACCTTGGTTGATCAGCTGTAGCATTACTATCCATTAAAAGATCACCAATTGCTTCATCCTCCATTTCCGTATCATCAATATAACTTTTGGCCGTCATAGCTCTGACTTTAAGAAACCATGCACTCTGAAAAATGATTAATATGAGAAGATTCTCATTTATACCTGGTCAAGTGGGTTCTTTGTCAGCAAATCAACACAAAGTGCAATACATTCATCGTATTTTCGACGGTTGAAATATGACAGTGCCTTCCAAAGCGGATCCATAAGAAGAGAAGATCGTTTGAGTCAATCCCACAAGTCTTTCGAATTGATGGAAAATGAGACGAAAAGACAACCGTTCAATCGGATTCGTGAGATGAGCAAAGTCGAACGAAAAATGAGACAAAACTCATCACATGAAGAAAGATAACTACAATGAAGATCGGAAGAGCAGAATACGACCACAAGAACGACCCACCGAAGTTTCCACATATCATTGTCCATCCTATATGGACTGCGTAGCAAACAAGAATAGCGGCGACCAACACATACGGCGACAGAGAGCTTCTGGTCATCAGCGGTGGTGGAAGTTGAGGGTTCCCAAAGAAGAACACACTGATCCGCCAAGTGATCGGAGATACATCAGATTTCTTTCGTCTGAGACACCCAAAGGGACCAGACCAGAACTGCGAGATGATGAGCATGTTGAGATAGACATATGCCATCATCAAGAGCCCCCCAATCACGGCCTGTGAATCAACGCGTGTGATCTGCTCCCCACCCTGCCATCCCGTCCACAGCCCGATATGCACAGGAAGTATGGGTGAGTCCGGATATCCAGACACGTGTGGGGCGAGATGGAGGGAGATGATGAAAAGGACACAGATGAGAGAGAAGAAGAGGGGCATGTGGTAGTAAGGATACAAGTTGATAATCAAAAAGCTGAGGAGCCGGACAGCAAAACGAGGTTGCGCTCGGGCTTCCTTTTGAGAGTCGGAAGGTTCTTCTGGTTTTGGGAGGTCGGTCGGGTTGGGGTCGATGGTATCTGCGGGTTTTTCAGTTGGCTGTGGCGTATGTTGAGATTGATTTGGAGTGTGGTCGTTGTGGTCTATGGAGGACGAATAGCTTGATTCATGTCCCACATCGCTTTTCACCTCCTGCACTTCCGGACCAGGTGTAACAACCAGAACCTGAGAAACAGAGACCATCTCCTCAGTTTCTGTCGATGGCTTTGTCTTCGGGGTCTCGACCTCTCTGCGTGGACGATATGAATACAAAGCTCGTCTTTGGAAATAATCAATCTTTGTCCAACACCCACAACACAACGACACCCACTCAGGAATGCAATGCACACAACCCGACCAGAAACAACACGTTGTGCAGCAATTGTGATTTTGTTCGAATTCGGCCCGTTCATGCGGAGTGAGCAGGTCATCAGGATAGCTGACTGTTTTTCTGACAATTTCGACAAGCGGCAATTTTGAACCTTCGCCTTCGAGTGAGCTGTCGACCTTTCGAAGAACACTTGCAAAGACCGAGACGAGTTGAGCAAAGACGAGCACAATCAGTGGAATCAGTGTGAGTCCAGCGATGATCACAATCGTGATTTCTTCGACAGGCCACGACATGATCACGCGAGGAACTGAGACCGGCGGAACGATGGTGTACCCACTCACCGAAAACGTGTGCCCAGCAAAGACAAGTTCAATCTCGCTTTCCTCTCCATTCACTGTCTGCGTGAGGAGAGAGGAGAGAGCAGGGTCCATGTTGATCGGCTGAGAGTTGTCAACAACGACGTGGGTGTACAAAGTGTAGAATGGCTTTGCCAGAAAGTCTGAGGCATTCCACTCAGCGACGAAGAGAGGGATGTTGTTGGGGTTGGGCTTCGTTGTGAGTGTGAGGTTGAAGGAGTATGGGGGAGTTGATTTGGCTTGGACGAATTTGTCGGTCTTAGCTTTGTCTCCCTCAAAGATGTCCACCCACGCTCGGACGACCACTCGTTGGGAGTGGATGATTGATCGGATGTGAGTGGAATTCTGAACAACCGTCCACGGCATCCGCGCTGTCGTCAACTCCGCCGAGAGAGGATTCGTGACCTGAACATACACCAAAGGCGACGCCAAAAGTGCCGCCCCAGACTCCATCAACACCTCTCTGCCCGGTGCCTGTATCCCTCTCACCTTCGCCCCAACATTCCGAACAGTCTGCGCAACCGACGAGAAGAACGATGGCTGTTCTGCCTCAAACAACCCAGTCTTCACGCCCTGCAGATGTGCAAAGGTCTGATCTGTGCCGTAATAGAATTCTTGGGTTGCAATCAGTCCGTGGTCGATTGTGTATAACCGGAAGGATCGCTGGTTGGAGAACGACGAGATGGTTGCCTCTGTCGACAATCGTGTTCTCTTCCCGGAACCACCATTCTTTTTTCCGAAGAAGTGCAGATCCATGTTAGCCATGTGGAAGTGGCCATCGAGGAGAGAAAGCGTGTCTGACCGATCTGGATATAGGATGGTCATTGAACGAAAGATGAGACAGACTTTTCACAGTCCCTGAAAGACACTGTTTGAGGAGGGTCCTCGTCTTAGTGTTTGTGGACAACAGAGGAGAATGCATGGAGATGAATGTGCCCAAGGAGTTTTCTGGGATTGCGTCGAGCTCGTCGAGAAAAAGGGAGGTTGAGTTGATTGATGACCCATTCTCAGAACGTTGGCCGGAAAGAGACGCGAAAAAGTTGAAAGGTTGAACAAGTGCTAGGGTATTGCAGATTATTGAAGAAAAATTAACGAAATGAGTGCAAACACATTGATGGGATCGAATCAAGAAGGATGAAAGAAATAGATGGTGCATTGACCTGGTCCAGAAATAATTCATCCGTAGGAATTTGAAGTACATGTGAATACACAGTCTTCTTGAGGGATCCGCAAGATGAATAGTTTACGAACAAGTCTTGGTTGTCAAAATGGTTGATGAGTCCTGAGGCTAACATCGAATTAGAAAACGAAAAAATAACACAATCATGATTTCCACGCAAATCTAACCACTGTTTACAATCATTCCACCCACGAATCCGGATAGGTTCAAAGTAATCATTCCACGCTGGCGTATCGATGAGAGTGCGGATCCTAAGAGGTTAAATCAGAAAAAATGCAGTATACCCGTCCATTCCATCCACAAGGTCGCCTGTCACGAGAACAGTTGAAGGTTTAATCAAATATTCCAAGATTTCTGAGACGAAGGATCTGTTTTTGATGATCCAGGGAGAAAAACAAACTCAAATTGCTTGGATGTCAGTTTATTGTTTCCCATGTGTAGATCGGACAGATGGACGAATGTAGAAAGACCAGTGGCCTGGTCCGAAAGAGTTGCTGTTGAGTCAAGATACTGGGCAGAGTCTTCTAATTCTAGACGTGGAGACCAATTCGAGCCGCTCCGGATAGAACCCGCAATGATCCCAAGCAAGAGACCACCCAAAGAAAAGACCCAAAAGAAGAAACCCAACATCGAAATAAAAATTGTGGTCTCCCCAAACCCTTAACAAAAACATTGATCAGATCTCTTCATAAACCACCAAAAATATCGTTTCAAATGTGATATGAAAGGACGATAGAGCTACAGAGCGACATGTTGAAACTTGCGATCAGCGACATCCTATCGAAGTTGTCTCCGTTTGGCAAAAGAAACAAAAGTGGAACTGATAGTGAATGTCAAGTTTTTCACCTCGTTCTGTTAGAAATGTATCCAAAAAACACTGATTTGACCGGAGGGGCGTTAGATCAATTGGTAGATTGCGCGCTTCGCATGCGTGAGGCACCGGGATCGAAACCCGGACGCTCCATTTTTCCTTTTTTTTTCTCCACGACAAAAAAGATTTTTTTTGAAATGAGAAATCAAGATGCGTTGACAATTATGAATGGTTCTGTGTGCCAAACGTTTTCATCGATGACGACCGAGATTGAGTACATCCCTGGTGACCATTGTCTAGATGACATGTGAGAAGTGTGAAATGATACTTTTTCGTGGAGAACACAACCTGGACGAGGGAACTGCGAATATCAGGAACAATTTGTTCCTCGATTTGCTGTGGAACCTCGAACTGAAACATGATGATTGAAGAAAAGAGATCCATACCGGTTCATCTGGAAACAAACACAAAAACAGAAAGAATATCTCTTAGAGAAGAAAAATAATACCCAATTCTTCATCTTTTCTGGAAAATTACGACAATAATTGATGAAGGAAAACAAACGTTTTTACCAGAGTAATTGTCAGAGTTTGAGGTTGCTGATATCGAGAAGATGAAATAAAATATAGAAATACATCCGATGGATCCAAATTAATATCAAGATGAATCATTGGATCTGAGATTTGGTGTGAAGAAGTTGACGTGAGAAATGATGCATACCCTGGGAGAAAAATACGCCATCTATTGGTTCACCTGGTGCCCCACGAGGAGTAGATCTACAATTTTTGTAAATTGTCGCAGAAAGAACGATTTTAAGAGATAAATGCTCTGACCTTCGAAAAACGATTTTTGGAGGGCGTTGAACCTTGTATTTCTTCTTTTTTGGAGTTTTTGGTGTTGTATTTTCGACAGGATCCTCATATTCTGGATCATTGGCATCGTCATTATCCTTAGATGACCCACAACCCATCGAGAAGAACGAGAATGGGAATCACTGAAGAGTGCTGCTTCTAACATTCATTTCACCAATAAAAGTGATGGATGTTCGTGAAATAAAAAAGCTTTAAGACAAGCAAATTAATCCTTTTCGTAGATATCTCTACGGATCCATGTTGAAGAGACCTGAGTTACCAAAACCCATATCACGCCCGCCTCTCTTCGAGCCTTGGGATTTCTTGTAGTGAGCTTCAATTTGAGGCAATCTGAAGTTGATGTGGACGATTTGTGCCTGGATATCATCGAGATGATGTTGGATTGCTATCAGAGCTTCACTCAGACATTCATTTCGATAGTCAATCGAACGAATGGTCAGATACTGTAAAGATAAATGGATTAGTTTTCAATATTCGATTCGAACATGAAGAGAAATGAATAGAGATCAATCAAGGAATACGTGGTTTTGTGGATCGATCTGTGCATTGATTCGACCTTCAAGGACCATTGTGTGAATGGTATTTTCCAGTTCATTCAGAGAAGTGGCAAAATCTGTTGACATTTGCTTGAGATCAACGACAGAGTAAGCAGAGAGATATGAGAGGATGGCTCGTTGAAAGATGTGAGTGCCGAGATTGTTGACATGCTCAGACAGATAATAGTTCTTGAGAGCCAGCGTCTGGGAAATAAATCAAGTAAAAATATTGGAGAAGATAAAATGGTGTTTACCATACCTTTACTTGCGAGAGAACCTTAAAGAAGAGTGTATAGTCACGGTCAAGGAAGGACATGAGAGCTTGCTTTGAAAATCCATGTGCATCGAGCATTCGAACAAAGTTCTGTTTTTCTAGGAGCTGTCCAAGTGAGGGGAGAAACCATCAAGGTAAACAGCAGAAAGAAGAAACAGTCGTCAATCTGAAAAGAGAACATTGCATACACCCTTGAGTTCTGAATGTTCGAAAGATGCGAGTGCACACATCACAGCAACGAGGATAATATCACCAGATGTGAGGAACTGAGGAGAAATACGGAAAACAATGAGAGGGAATAAGATCACGTAATGGACTGCAGACCTCGTTGAATGTTTCGCCAATCTCAGAATGGCACTGAATAAGAGTTTCAGCAGCAAATTTGTAGTCCCTTTGCCACAAAGCAGCTAATCCACGCGCAGCTATGAGCTGAGAAGTTGCTACACGGACACAATCGAGATTCATATCGTGTTGGTGGTTGCTAAAATTGGCGGTGTATGTCATGATGCTGTTGACGTCTTTATCATAGACCAAACAACGAATCATGTCAAAATGTCCACGATATCCGTCTTCATTTGTTTTAAAATATCCTTCAGCGGTTTTGAACGCATTTTTTGCTTCATTCCATTTGCCCATTTTCAGATTGAGTTCAGCCTTCTCACGGTTCAGTCGAAGCTGGGATTCGAGGTCAACATTGCTCAATGCAACTCTAATCTCCTCATCAATCCTTTTTTCTTCTGCAAGGGCATCTTGTTCCATTTTGATGGCAACAGCTCTGTCGAATTGTTTTTGTTTTGATTCCATGATTTTTTCATTGGTGAGGACTCGAGAATATTTGTTCGCATTTTTCCCACTAAGTAGTGTTTTAAAAATATCTTCAACAATCTCGGCTTTGTGGTTTTTCTCTTGTTGAGCCAGAAGGAGTCCTCGTTCGACACGAAGTTCGCCAGGGTACTGATCAAGATATTCTTGCCAAGTTTGATCAAAGAAGTTGAATGAGGACGACTGGAGGTTTCGGAGAGACATGGTCTTGATCAACTCACAATAAAAAATGTCATGTGATGTATCGAATTTTTTACAATATTTTTGCTCCAGTACAGTGTGCTCAACCATGATCCATAATTCTGTATTGGAATACTCTGTCTAAATGACGCACAACTCACAGTCAACCCGAAGTGTTTGAGTCAAGAAATGAGATGGCAATTGAATCACTCACCAAGATAAAAATGTGAAGTTGCACAAATAAAAAGCTGGAGGATATACGAAAAAGGAATAAAATGAGAACTATCAGTGAATAAATCACCACGGATAATCTAAACTCTCAGAGGTTGCCATGGGTGTATCAACCAACCCAAATGATGTGAGCTTGACACTATCTCCGTGGTAATAAAATGTAAGCTTGCGAGAGAATGAAGATGAAAGAAGAGCAAACTCCGATCTTAACTGTATCTGGGATTCGAAGAAAAGCATTTCGACATTGGCGTTTGTTGACAAAGTAGTGGAGTGTGTGAGGGTGAGTATCCATGTTCAGTTCCATTGTGACAATATCACCTTGTTTTGCAATTTCATCTTTATTTCTGAAGAACTCCGATTGATTTTTATGGAACATTTCACCTCTAAGGAGATAAATGAGACTGTGGAAAAGGGATCACACGTTCCGGCTCGGTATCCACATGAGACAACATCTGAGAAATGAGTGAAAGCAAGAGGAAACCTCGATCACCATTTCCGAGAGGTTGACGATTATGAGTGTAAGTTAAGCTTGAATCAACAATTCCAAAGTCTAGAAGGTTGTGAGTGACTAAGTAAATCATACAGATCCAGGTGGACGACTTTTCTCCAATTTCAAACGAACTGTGGATGATGAAAAATGATGAGTCGGAGATACCAGCGACAGATTCCCTTTGTGATCGGATGATCCAGAAAAATGGATGACCACAATCGATTACCCACTCTTGTGATTGTTGTTCCAGATACAGTGAATGTATTGACCGGTAGGACCTCATATTTGAAGGTGTCTAATCTTTGAGGGATGCCTGATAAAGTCAAGTGTCAAGTCGACAATCAAATAAAAACCTTCTTGTACAGATGATGAGTGATTTTTAGCGTTCGATATTTCAGTTTGGAGTTGAGTGATGACGGCTGCTTGTGAGGCGACAGTTTGCTCAAGAAGAGCAATTCTTTCTTTCAATTGTTCCTTCAAAATCTGATGCTGAGACATCGGTAGATCTGTGCTATCATCCATGTTGTTGAAAAACCTCCAATTTAGATTGTTGAGTTCCCCTTAACATTCTTGTCGGATCAATTTGAGTCCAGAGAAACGAATGGATCCTGTTAAGTCATTGAAAGGAACAAAGAAAACCGGAACAACCATCTGTGGTGTTGTTTTCAAGGTATAATACAGATTGTGTTGCTCCTTCAGTCCTCCGGATTTTCTCCATCTCCAATCTATCTCTCACATCGTTTAACTCACTTTTATTCCTTCTTCTGAAATAGGGAGGTGTTGTTCTTGGAGCTGATTCGAAGGCAACTGGTGGCCATATTGTCATGGACAAATCATGCATGAAAATCCACAAAATGACACCGTCAATCTATTGTGGTGGTGCAGGTACAGCCGCTGATACACACCACGGTAGCTATTTCCTATTCTTTCACCATCCAACTCTCTCTTCCTTCCCTGTATTCTTCTTTATTGTATTTTAACAGTCACTGCAATGATTGGATCACAATTACGCTTACTCGAACTGAATACAGGGCGCCCAATTCGAGTGGAAACAGCTTGCGTTAAGCTCAAGCGCCATCTTTTCCCGTTTGTTCGTTTTCAATCATCATTCCGTACTTCTCGTGTCGAAGATATCAAGGTCATGTTGGTGCTCATCTAATCCTCGGTGGATGCGATTTCACTGGCCCGCATTTGTACAATGTTTCTAACCATGGAAGTGTTTCTCCGGAAGATTTTTCAGTGTATTCCCATCTGTTCTCGTCACTCTTCATTTTTCTCTTGCCATGAATTATAGGATGGGATCAGGATCGTACGCAGCTGTTGGTGTGATGGAATCAAAGTATAAACCCGATATGACGGAAGAAGAAGCCATCAACCTGACTATTGAAGCAATTACTGCAGGAATTATCCACGACGAAGGAAGTGGCTTCTTCGTCAACTACACAGTGATTAGACACATTAAAGAATCTCCTTATGCAGAAGTCTCACATGGTTATCATGTTTCCCGTCCAGCTCCACGTCAGAAAAAGATCAAGGGGCTCTTCACAATTCCTCGAGGAGAAACGGAGATCATGAAGGAAATTGTTGTTGATTTCGCCACACAAACTAGTGAGATCACGATTGACAAGCCACACAACACACCGATCAAACCAGTTGGATATATGCAGTGAGAAACAAGTTGATTCCCTTTTACATCCCACCACCTTCTTAATTTCACTTCGCCAGCCAATCATGGAATAATTTATTGAGAAAGACTTCTGAGACAGCACTTAGTCAAGATTTATGATTTTTGCAAGGTTGTATGAAGTGATTCAAAAGAATGATGCCTTAAATGAACCCATATCGCTTTCTTCCTTCCATTCTCTTTCGTGCACCTTCGGCCCACTTTTCTTCAAGCATTGGCAATTTATCTTGGGATTCAGTAAGAAGATACGTGATCTGATGACGAGTTCTCTCCACTTTTGTGTGTACTTGACTCCGAGATGTAGGCTGGAGGAAAACGATAAATACATAAGTAACATACTAAATTAGCTGTTGCAGTTGGTCGTTTTATGATAAATTCTTCTCCATCATGCCTTTTCTGAAGATCATCTTGGTTGATCTTGATCAACTGACTTTCATCATAATCAAATGGACCTCTTCGCTTCTTTGTCTTTGGTAGTGCTTGTTGTGAAACATTTTCTGGTAGTTTGTTTTCAGTCAAGACGACACTCGACGGTGGATTGGTTACGATGGATTGCTGAGCTGGTTGAGGGGCATCAGAAAGATTCATGGAACACTGCGGTTCTAAATGATGAATTTTCGTTGGGGGCGGAAGTTGAGGTGAAGGTTCTGACCGTCGAACTCTTTTTTCACCTTTTTCTTCTTTGGATTCCAAACCAGCCGACAAACCGAGTAGTTCATGAAGAGGAATATCATCACTACTTTCTGTGTCAGATTGATCAGATTCTGAATCTTTGATGTCGTGATCTTTCGAAGTCATCGAAAAACCACGATCATGCCCTACAGTTTTTCCATGAATCAAACTCACTTCTCTACAACAAGACCATACACTTTATCGGGAGGCATTTCTTTTAATTCTCTCACAAGGAGTTCAATATCAAAACACGATTTTCCAGAAACATACAAAGCATATCCACAGTTCAGTTTTCCCACGGATAAAAGGTTCGCTCGTACGGCAACAGAGATTGATAATCTGTCATCACACAATCACCATTCTCGAAAATCTTATGAATTTTCTCGTAAACGAGAAATTAGACGTTTAAGAGACCAATTAGCCAAGGAGGAGAGACAATTGATTCTCCAAAGAGAAAACCGAAACTCTTTTCAACATAATGCTCCAGAACAACACAGACCTGATCGAACCTATCACTTTCCTCTTGGATTTAACCACCCACAGCCTCGATACTCCGCTAGTTCTGGCCGTTCATTCTACGATCTCGTGAGCAATAGAAATCAGCAGACAAAACAGTTCAGAGATGACAACATCGATTCTGATGATGATTCTACTAACAGCTCACCTCCTCAATGTCCCCATTGTCATAAATTCATTCGACATTCTCCTTCTCGTTCCACCTCTCCATCATCTCCAGAATCTCTCACTCCACTTCGTATGAACTCCCCCAAAAATCACCCCTCCAGTCCACATTCTCATTCTCCACAGATTCAATCAGAGAACAGTCCTCTTAAAAGCAATTCTCCCATCCAACCAAACTCCCCCATGATTCAGTCACAGAGCCGTGGTCCACCACCAGAAGAAAGGCAAAATGATCTCTTCAATGTCACAATGTCACCCTCGGAAGAATCTTCTTTTATTGTTCATATTCGGGATGATCATCCATCAAATAGCATTGACTTTTCACATCCATCCGTCATCAGAGTTCATTCTGTCAGCCTCGATCAGTTGTAGAATCGATATCACAGATGAAATGAGATGAGACAGCACTTTACGACCTTTTCTGTTTTGTTTTCTCCTCATAATTCGTCTTGTTTTCAGAAAATCGTTTTCAGAGAAAATGGATCAGAGAGTTGCGAGAGGATTAATTAAAAACATATAGACAATACTGTCAGTGACTCTTCAATCACTGACTTCCGGACTCCAACACTTGTCTGTTGGGTACTTGGAACAATCTGGGAACGGGAACGATCCATTCAGCCATCGTCGGCATCTGAACGTGAACCAATCGCAGGATTGCTTGCATGGACCGTACGTTACGTTTGTCTTCTGATCAAACATCGGGAACGAAGTTGCGCAGAGGAAAGACTTTGCTTGTTTCAGACACGAAGACGCTTGTGGATTGTTTTCGATGAGTTTCAGAGCATCCTTGATTGCGTTCTCCTTTTCGCAGAAGCTACCTGCCAAGCACACTGAGTAGTTCACGTGAGAGCAGACATCTGTTGGAATAAGCATGACCCGTCCTGTCTCAGTCTTTCCATTCACAGTCGTTTTGCATGTTTTCGATGGATGTGGTTCCGGTTCAGGCTCTGGCTCAGGTTCTGGTTCAGGCTCGGGTTCAGGTTCGGGATCTGGGTCAGGAGTGGGAGGGGGTTGGAGGTCAAAAGTGGTCTCCCACACTTCGCTTTCCATCTGACAATGATTGCTGCCTCGCAAAAACTTGAAATACCCCCCTTCTCCCCAACTCGACCCCCAACTGTTCTGACACAGCCAATACTTCTGCCCCCCTTCCACACCCCACCCAACAATCTTAATCGCGTGCCCGCCGCGATGCTGCCCGCTTCGATGCGTATACACACCTCCTCGATACTGTTCAAAGTCGGAGTACACTTGGAACCCAGCTGTCACACTTCCGCGCAGATAAATTGCTGTCATAATCTCTGACTCTGTTTTGAGATGCCGGAATGACGACCCTTTCCAAGTGTTTGTTCCGTTCACAAAGGGTTGGTTGTTGTCGCATGCTGTTTGGCACCGTCCTTCCTTACCTCGATATGAAACACATTCCAACGTTGTAACAAATTGCCTTGTTGTAAAATCGCAGGCTGGTCCCATGAAACCACCGTTACAACCCATGTTGCACTGCCTTGTGCCCGAGAGACACACTCGATCGCAACTCAATGGATATTGTGGAGAAGGGACAAAATTGGCTACACCCGCCATACAAAGTCGATCTGCTGCTAGTCCACTGGCACCAAAAGCCCAACAAGCACCACATGTTCCTTGGTTGAGGATAGTCTTCAGAGAGAGGCATTGTGGGTATTTTGTTCGTGGATCATAGTTTTCGGGGATTGACTGTTGAACAGAAAGTTCAAATGGTGAAGGTGGATATTCATATTGTCGCTTAATACTTTCTGGTGTGAACCGAAGGCCGTATGAGATAACTGGTGGTGGATTAGGATCAAAGATATCTATGGTGTTGTTGCAAATATCAGCATTGGGCGGACTGAAAGATGAGGAGCGTGATATAGCCTTTTCATAAGAGATGGGTTGCAGAAAGAGTCGATGAAAGAAGAGTAGCACAGGGAGAATGAGAAGCATCAAGTGTTAACCAAATATGTGTGAGAAGAGGTTAAATAAAAAGGTAAGTGTGCTGGAAAGTTGCATGAATCATGTGGAAATTGCGGGAAGGTCTTCAAAAGCCGAGCGAATTCACCATGGCCCAGATCGACGTCACGATGATCTCATCTATACTCTTATTCATCATTCCTTATGTATTTCCAAAGCTCTGGCTTCCTTTCAAACAGTATCGACTTGGCCATTCTGATGAAGAATGGAAGGATAGAATTATTTACCAGATTCTGACAGATCGCTTCGCAACCAGTGAAGAAACCTCAGAACCTTGCACTCTTTTGAAACAATATTGCGGGGGAACATACAGAGGTATCATTAATCACCTCGATTATATCGAAAACCTTGGAATGAATGCAATCTGGATCTCACCAATCGTCCAGAATAAAGAAGGATCATACCATGGCTACCATGCCACAAATTTTTATACTCTGAATCCACACTTTGGATCCGAAGAAGATCTCGTGGAATTAATCACAGAATGCCACAAACGAGACATCTGGGTCATGGTCGATCTTGTTTTCAATCATGTTGCTGATATGGATGAAGATTTCTCCCACATTATCCCATTCAACAAAGAGGAATACTACCATCCAATTTGTGAGAGTAAGGATGACTGGGGAAACCAAACATTCTGCGAGGATTGTCGTCTCTCGAATCTCCCTGATTTAAAACAGGAAGATTCTTGGGTTACAAATGAACTAATCAACTGGGCCACATGGATTATAGAAAAATACAAACTTGACGGTATTCGTGTCGATACGGTGAAGCACGTTCCCATGTTCTTCTGGAAGGAATTGAGACAGCGCATGCCCAATGTGTACATGCTTGGAGAAGTTTTTGATGATCGAATTGCATATATTCGTGGATACCAAGAACATATGTCAGGACAATTGCATTACCCTCTCTATTTCGTCGTGAAAGATGTCTTCAAAAAGCAGAATGGAAGAACTTGTCATGACATCGAAACCGTCATCAATAACTGCAAAGAAGCAGGTCTCGATGAGACTACCCTTGGCGGCTTTCTTGATAATCACGATAATGCCCGATTTCTCCATGGTTTCGATGACATAATCGCCTACAAGAATGCCCTCGCCCTTACCCTCCTCCACGTCCACATCCCCCTTGTCTACTACGGGGCAGAACAGGGATTTAACGGTGGAGACGACCCATTGAACAGAGAATCGCTTTGGAACACAAAATTTAACCAAAACACCGAACTCTACAAATTCATCAGGATATTGACCGACGTTCGGAAGACTATCGCAATTAAGGAGGAGCACATCCAGAGGTACAAAACAGATGACGTGTATATCTACTCTCGTGGAACTGTGCTGGTCTGCACGACGAGAATCGGAGGAGGAAACTCACTCGACACTCTGTTCGTCGCATACAACCCGTACAAGAAAGGCGACAAACTTAAAAATGTGTTCACCAACGAGACACAGGTTGTCACAGATGCGGGTGTCAAGGTCACGTTCTCAGATGGGCAGCCTCAAGTTTGGGTGAAGGTTTGAGAAGTGGTGTTAATTCTTCTTGATTTCTCCGCAAATATTACTCTCATCATTTCTTGCATCATTGTCACTTTGTTTCTCAAATCTGGGCTCCATAAACATGTCAGATGAAATGCGGAATCAAGACGGTTGAAGAAAGAAGACAATCACCTCATTCACTGAGGCTGATTACCAAATAAAGAGGAATGATGATTCGCTACGAATTCATCCCTTGAACAAAACTACTCCTGTTCGAACTAGTGTTGATCCCTGGATGACTGAGAGTGATCTGAGACCCACCTCTCCGCCGACTGCGAGCTGATCCCCGATAGAAGAAGTCTTCGTCACCCTCGTGGTCAACCATGTTCAACTCGTCAAGAAAGATCCTCAAGTCATCCTCGCCGTGCGAGTCGTCATCGAAGAATGAGTCAGAAACATTCGAGATACTCAGTGTGTCTTCGTCAAGGTCGTCCTGGACGAGTGGCAGCTCCAACTGTGACATACAATCCTCACTCTCAATCTGGCTCCACACAGACCGGAAGATCCCCTCAAATATATCTGCGACGTCGTGGTAAGCCGAAGATGTTTGAGGAGACGCTGGGATGGACGGGGTGTCGAAGTCAAGCGAGCGCAGATCATGTGCCGACTCAACAGGGTCCAGAGATTCTTCAAGATGTGGAGAACCGGACGGAGTAATGTCTGAGAAACCGATGCGTGGCAGAGAAGGAGCAGGCGAAAGAAAGAGTGTGGCCAAATTGGGATCATCATTGCCTTGCGATCCCTCCTCTTCCTCATCAATCGGTGAGATCACTGTTGACATATTTCCGATGTTGATAGCTGGCAGATTGTGATGATCTTCATCCTGTTCATCCGGATCTTTGATGTCCAGAGATTTCACACTGCGATGAGAATCGGTGTGGATTGAACTTCCTGTTTGTCCAAAATCCTGCCCGTATTTCGATCCATCCAACTCAAACATGTCATTATCGTCATCTTCCTCATCCTCCTCCTCTTCCTCACCCTGCGCGTCCTCAAATTTGTCGAACTGTTCGTCGACCGGTTCAAACAAGGAATGCTCTGTGAATTTGGGCTGTGGGTCAGATGGTTCCAATTGAGATGTTACGCTCAGCTCAGACGATTGTGGTCGCGACTCATAAACCGATTCCGCATCATATTTTGGAAAGAATGCCACTCCTTCCTCGCTCTTGTGGTGCTCATCGAGCGCACTGAACGAGATCATCTCTGGAGGGATCGATTGATGATGCTGGTGGTCAAACACGACAAGATTCCCAGTGAATGCCGATGTTGTTTTCGGATAGCTCAGGAGAGCATCATGAAATGTGTTCTTTTTCTCTTCCACAACGACTTCAGGCTCTGGCGGGACGACTACAGGCTCAGGGACGAAATTGTTTTGTTTCATCCATTTCTTCCAGCAGTCTTCTGTGGTCATTGATTTGTTGTTGGAGAATGTGATGAGGCGGGGTGTCGCTTTCGATCGTTGCTTCACTTCTTGAACTGGAGGAGAATGATGAATCTCGTGACGTGAAGGCCGTGTTGGCTCGTCAGAGACAAAAAAGACTTCTTTCAAATCATTCTTACTTGAGAAGAAAGGGATCTGTTCGTTGAGTTCCGTCTGAGATCCGAGGAACTTGACAGTGAAGTCCCGATGCCACTCGAGCATTTCGACGTATAGTGCATTGAACGTATTCATCATCCCGTCAAAATTCTGCACCAGCACGTCCTCCACATCCATCCTCATCTTCTGAGCGAAGGTTGTCAGAAGATGCATCGATCGGATCTGATGTGTCTCCAAATGCGCTTTGTGCTGAACACTTGAGACTGGCTGAGTGAAGAGAGTGGAGTGGTCTCGTGATGTGTTGGAGGCGCTGTGTGTTTGAGGTGTCTCCGTGTCATCAGTGTGTGTTTGATCGCAGTACACAATAAGTTTGGAGAAGCCCATAACGAGATGATGCAGCTTGTTCATTGCCAACACCTCCCTCGCCATTGTCTCATAATGCGTGTCCACAATCGATTTCAAGCGATAATACATCTGAGTGGTTCGTCTCGAGATCGAGTGCTGATATTTCCTCCGTTTCTCCTTCGACTTCTCCAACACTTTTCGAGAAATGTGGACACGAATCGCCGCAACGATAGTTTGGGCTGCTCTGACCTGTCGAGCGACGTCGTTTTGAACGAGTCTTCGACGGACGACAGCTTGGAATAGGATGATGGAATCCATCCATTTCGCCTTGTCGACGATTCTCTCTGCCAATTCCTTGTCCATCACCGCTTGAATCTCCACAGCTGGCGGAGGGCGAGAATTGTGGAGGATGGCTCGGACGTATTGCGATGCTTTTCTTTCGTACTGGCTGATCCGATCACTCTCAGCTGCTTTCTGAATCCCTCGGTACCGTCGATAGAACCGCTGAATCTTCCGAGCAGCGATGATTCCTCGCAGTCGGAACAACGAGACAAGCTCGATTGGATTCAAAGAGAACGACGATGTCAGAATGGCATTTTGAGAGACATGGTCGAGCTGAGACGCAGTGACCTTCTCGTACCGAGTGAGGATCCGTCCGAGCGATCCTTTGTCCACAATCGCCGTGCCCGATCCTTCACGTTTCTTCCGTCGTCTGGAATGGTTGATGAAAGCGGATCCAAAAACATGGTCGTTCACACTCTGCTTCGTTTTCGGTTGTGATGCTTCTGTGAACAGATCAGCAATGATCGAATTTGCTTGGCCAGTTTGTGGTCTTTGCTGGTCTGAGAGAGACTCTGTCCCGCTCAGCTTTTTGTCGATGGACGCATTGAATGTCAGATACCCCTGGTTCACAATATTGGTGAGGGAGAGCTTCCCCACAGACTGTGAGACTGGTGACGGAAGAATCTTCCAGAAGAGTGGGTGGAGTAGCATCGTCATCGCAGTGACTATCTTCGGATGAGTCAGTGGGACAGAATCCGACTTATTCAGAGGTGAGTGCTGGTATGGGACAGATGGTTGATCAATGTGAAATGGGAGAGACGGCTCAAGAACATAGATCTTCGTGGCCCTTTCTATAAAACTGGGTGATGTGAGTGAATTGATGTTCTTTTTTTGGGTGAAGTAACTGTCTGGTTTCGTGTTGGCAGAGTCGGATATGAGAGAGCGTGTGTATCCTCGGATGATGAGACGGAGTTGTCGCTTCGCTTTGATGATGACTTGGTTGAACGTATGGACTGCTTGGTTGAGAAGCTGATCCATTGGCGAACCTGTCTCCATCGAATTCTGAGTAATGGAGACATTTTCCATCGTCCCAATCTCACTCGGAAACGACCGGATGGACCCTTTGCGCGAAGGTTGTTCCAACCGCTGGAACGATCGGAGGAGTGGTGTTGTGAGTGGAAGTTTGTTCTCATTCTCGTTCGGTGTGAGGAGGTAGAAGTGTGTGGAGGACGTCGAGTCGATGAGGCAAGTCGATACAATCTTGGTGAGTTCTTCGGGTGACGGGGGAGTCTCTTCATCCTCCTCTGTTAATTCTGGATAGAGAGAGCTATGAAGGGTTACGGAGAGCGATCGGGGGGAATTATGCCTCATCGACTCCTTCCGAAAGCGGGAAAGGAGATGGATAACAAGTCGAAGTGACCGCAAAAGATGGAGGAACGAAGATGATGTTGGGAGTGGAAATCGCTTGAAGTCGAACATTGCGGGGGTGACGAAGAAGGACACAAAAGAAACAAGAAGAAGCTGGGCTTGGTGGATGCTGATATCTTGTATGTATTGTCCAGGACGATCGGTGTCTGATTCGCTGTCCAGGAAGAAGTGAATGAGGAGCTTCGAAACAGAAGTGGGAAGAGATTCAATGTCATTTCGGATTGGCTGAATGGAATCAAATGGAAATGAAAGAAGCGACGCCACCAGCACCATTTCATTTGAGAAGAGAGAAGGAAGGGTGGAGAAACTCTGCGAGAGACGCATGGAATACTCGGCAAGACGATTGACACAAGTCGCATCAGAAATAATCCCAAATCGGACAGGTTTCAAGAGACATGACCCCATCGCTTCTGATGTTTTCTGGTCTGACAGATCTCCCCACATGGATGGCTTCGAGACCTCGATCTTTTTGATGGGAGCAATCGCATCCACAATTGGCTGTGTCTCCATCCCAAAGAAGTGAGCAAGGTCGAGTGCAGATGTGAGTGAGATCTGCCGAATCGTTCGATACATCGTGTGCTGTCGAGTGGTGATTTGGTCGGTTCGAAGACTATCCACGATTCTCGTAAGTTTCAAAGTGTATGTTTGCGCGAGGTAGCACATCACGTATTGAATGGGAGGACATTCCAACATGACCGGGTTGCGGATGTGGATGGATGAAGAAGCGAGAGGAACATGAAGTATGAGAGGAATAACCGATCGTGACCGTTTTCTCTTTTTCTTCCGTTTCTCCATTTCGCTCTGCTGCTGTGAGCTGTCCGAAATATATGCTGTGGTCTTCAGCTGCAGAAGAAGATTGATGTCTTCTGACTTGACCGACAAGGGACTGAGTGTCGAATTGATGATAGTTTCCTCCAACACTTCCATTTCTTCTGTCCGACGATCAGCGTCATACATCATTCGCAATGACGGCCCAGCCGAAATGCTGCGGACTCGTCGGAGCCCTTTGAATGCAACAACGCCAAGGTCTGTCGTGCTGAGAGAAGGGATTCGGGGAGATTGCGGAGCCCGGAAGAATTGATTCGAGGTTGGGGTGTGAGGTTCTGTTACGTCTGGCGTCTCAGTGAAGGTGGACGCGGGACTTTTCGTGGGCGGGACGTTGGATGTTTTCCGCTTTTGTGATCTTCCACCTCGGCCGTCTTGCCTTTGTTCCTTTCTCCCTCGTGGAAGCTTCTGTTTTCCTGGATGTGTGTCATGTCTTTTGTCAGGGGTTCGTTCTGACCCTTTCTTCTCAGAGTCATCCCGTTGATTTTCATCAGTTTCATCACGACTCAAACTTTTTCTCCTTTGTTCCAATGGTTTGAGGATGTCAGTTGTGAGTTTGACGAGTTCATCGAAGATTTTTGTGGTTGTGTCCACATTGGCTTGAAAGATGGTTCCAAGCCGCAAAAGTCTAGAATGATCTTCTTTGTGATAAGACATATTCTTGAGTGCAATTGACGCCGTCAAAGACATCTTTAGTATTGATTGGTTGACCCCCTGAGATTTACCCTTGTCTGGCGTTTGGAAGAGCGGCCCGTCAGGATTTGAGATTGCTGCATCTATTAAAGTGGATAATTGTTTGATATTGTTGAAGCTAAGGAAGAATGTCTCTGTGAAATAATGCTGGATGGAAGGAGGAACCAGGAGATGGAGATCGTTGTTCGAAGGTTCGGCGAGATGAGTTGTGGTTTGTTGTGGAAGATGTGGTTCACTGGAGACAACTTTCTTGAGTTCGTTTAGAACGGTTGAAAAATCATTTGCAGAGAATGTTGAAGCTGTTCCGTAGTTTTCGAAAAGGTCAGACTTTTTGTGACAATGACAGGAATTGAGAGAAGATATAGACAAATCATGAATAACACACGATCTTAGAAACGAGTTGGAATGTAATAACATCGAGATTTGAGGAATACAGCGCGACAATCTCCTTGAGATTTTGACCGAGTGAAAATGACCCCTCTGTGATAAAGAGACAGACAAAAAAGAAGAAAATGAGTTTTATGGATAGAATTCCGTGGATAAAGCCATATTATATTGTGGTATGCAACGAATTGACGGAATATGTTCAAGAAAAAGTCTGGACGAGTAGCCCAGAACAGAAAGATACCTCGATGATTATAATCTTTTTCTTTCATCGCCTGAATGCGTTTTAATTCATCTTGACTCACAACAGAATCCGGAAACATCTTAATTCTCTGAAAAAATAGGTGTGAAAAAACAGAAAGAAAAGTCAATGTAAAAACAAGTAAGACAGACATGGAGAAGAAATAACAAAGATTTGATGGATCCGAGTCGCGTTTCAAGAACACGAACAACATTTTTGAGTTTTGTGGCCAGATTCTGGAGGTCTGACATTTTCAGGCAGGATCGGAAGGAGCTACATATATCAATGAAAAATAATCAGAAAACAGATGTAAAACACAAACAACTGCGAGGAGAGAGAATCGGAGGGAGGGGTGGTTCTAAAATAAATATGGTGGGTGGTTTTAACGTCACTCGCTATTTCGACTAGAAATGGCAACTGAGGACGAAAAATTCGATGATCTTGTCTTCGATCCATTATCTTACGATGTCCTTGAGAAAGATTGTCAACAAGTATGCCAATATCGTTCAGATTTATCCACATCTTCTCGTGCCTTTCTCTCGAATTCATTCAATCCTCTAGACTATCGAAGAGCTGAAGACTCAGCAAGAGTTGTCTACTTTCCTTGCTGAATATGAAAAACTCTACAAAGCATTGAAGAAAGGCCATGAAAGTGAGATGCGACTTGTCCAACGGTGTAAAATCTTACAATCTGACAAAAAGCGAGCCATCGTCAGAATTCAGACTGCACTCAATGTTGCTATCGAGGATCAGAGTATGATCGAGACATTTACCAAGGTATTCCTACTCACCATCGTACTCAATCACATCCCTCCTCTTTCTCGCCGTTTTTGTCATGTCTCTAGGAAAAAGAAGCACTGCAAAATTCCCTTGAAGATGCAAAATCTCGAACTGTTTATCTGAGAGAATTATGCGAGCAACTCCAACAAGACATTGTTGAACAAGCGAAACTCACAAACTGTGGACCTGAGCTTGCAGGTGAGTATAAAAAGCAACTCTCTGATCTTCAGACCCAAAAAGCCAACCTCAACAAAGGTATCTCCGTTTTTTGTTCAATATACATTTTCATCCGAACAGAAAAGGAAGCTGTCCAACATAAGACAAATGAGAGCCGGAAAGAACAAATGGATGTAATTGAAAGAAACAACCATATTAGAGGAGAGTTGTCTGCTCTTCAAAAGCAGATTGATGATATTGGTGTTTCAGCAGGAGCCAAACAAAAGGAAGTCGAAGTTCAAAAGCAACGCAAAGTCAAACTCGACCAAGAAAGCAAGGATCTCAAACACGAAATCGACGAAGTCAACTCTATGACCACATCTCTCGCTGAAGAAATTCGGATTATCACCCAAAATATTGTGGATATGGAAAAACAATCCAACCAAAAGAATGAGCTTGTGGAGAAATACCGACACGAAGCAACACAGATCGAGCAACAGAAAGAGAAAGGAGAGGATGAGTTGAGACGAGAGAAGGAGAGGTTGATTCAGCAAAAGAACGACAACGATGCCATTGGGAAGGATGTGGTTGAAGTGAGAAAGCAGACAGTCGCGCTCCAAGCACAGACACTCGACCTTCGAAGGCAGCGTGATCGGTTGACGAGCCAGCTGAAACAGAACGAGGCGAAGCGAGCCGAACTTGAGAAGGAGAGACTACAACTGCGCGGGATTCTGGGAGAAGCAGAAGAGAAGGAGGAGCAGGTTCAAAGGACAATCAAAGAACACAAGTCGCTCATTGAAACGTATCAAAAGAAACTCATTCTTCTGAACAAGAAGATTGTCTCCAACGCTCAAGAAGCCAAAAAGAAGGAAGAACTGAAGGAACTGAGCATCATGCAGAAGAGATTCATTGAGTCTCACATCGCCAACACGAAACTCGAAGTCGAGGCAGAGAAGAAGGAAATCGATGATTTGGAGACGGAGAAGCAGAGACACACGTTGGAACAGAGAGAGCAGGAGATCCGTCTGCAGGACGCATCGAAGATGAGGAGTGAGAAGCAGAAAATGATTATCAGTGCGCAGAGCACAATCGACGAGCAGAACGCCAAACTTCGACAACAGCAGAATCTCCTCGATGCTCTCCAAACTGAACGAAATGTGGCCAGTCGAAAGCTGATCTCAGCGCAGGAAGCCAACACCGAGCTCCAACACAAGTTTGTCTCTCTCGAGCAAGAGATTGGGCAACTGAAGGAGAGAATCAAAACAACAGACAAGAACCTTCTCGAAGAGAACATGACACTCGACCAGATCGTCAGCTCGGCAAAGGGCCTCCGAAAGAAGGCGATTGAATACGAAGCCCAACTGACCGTTGCTGAGGACACTGTCGAACAACAGAAAGAGCAGATTGTGCAACTTCTTCGGATCATTCAGACATCCGAGGCGCAGATGCACCGAGAAGAGGAGGAAGAGAAGCAAGTCATGAACGAGCGGAAGGTTCTCAGTGGGCAGCTCATCGAGCGTGACAAAGAACTCAACGGTTTGTACGAGAAGATGGTGCTGCAGGAGTCGCAACTCCAAAAAGGCCAAGTCTCATACGCCGAAGTTGTGGAAAAAATCGCATCCACAAAAGACCGAATCATTGCTCTGAAATCTCAGGTCATCGCGCTACAGCAGCGTGTGAGTGTGATTGGTGCAATCAAAGCAGAGATCATCCGTGTCCAGCGAGAGATTAGCGAAGAGGAACTGAAAATCCGAGCCATGGAAGACGAATTCAACGCTCCAATTAACGCCCACCGCTGGCGAATCCTGGAGTCGACTGATCCGGAGTGCATTGATCTTCTGAACAGAATCCACATCCTTCAAAAGAAGTTGATTGTTATTACTGACGAGGCAAGCGAGAAACAGCAGCTTGTGAAGGAGAAAGAGCGAGTTAGCAAACAGCTAGGTGACCTGATTGGAAAGAAGGAGCAGGGACACACAGCTGAAGACCTTGCAATGACATTGGAAAGAGAGAGGGGCATTTTGAAGCAGAAGGAACAAAAACTGAAGGTTCGCATTGTTTCTTTTTTCATCTTTTTATAGGGAATACAGGAAGATTTAGCCCAAACAAAGGCTGAAATACAACAGTTCAATGCACATATTGAACAACTAAATGAAGAATTAGAGGATATTTATTCTGATTACATCAACACAATGAAGAAGGAGTCTTTCCGAAATCATTGATCATCATTTCTCTTTGTTTTTGTCTTCATTTGGATAAATCTGGCACACACTTCAATATTTTTGACTCTTGATTCAACTAATGTCATCTTTTCTTGAAAAGTGATCATCAGCCTCCACAATTATCAACAGCACGGAAGAGAACTCCCACAATCAATCTTTTGTCATGGATAGTGAATCATTTATCCCTAATTCAGTCGCCAAAGCCTACTACAGTGTGTTTATTGATCTTTTATACTTCAAATCAGATTATTTCTTTCCCTTCGACAACTTTTGGCGCCTCTTCTGCAATGGACGACGTATGTCAAAAATCTTTCTTATTAGCTTAAAATTATCGCTATATGTTCTTCATTGAACATTTATTGACCTAATCTTTCTGTTTTTTCAATTATTTTCAATTTTTCTCCCCGGAACGTCAGCTGATGACATCTGCATGACAAATCGAGAATTTTCTTTCCGAAAACAAGGATATGTCAATCGTTACCTCTCATATGACAATGTGTCACAATTGCGGAGGGATCTATTGTTACATACACCATTTCGTTTTGAATTGGGAGCAGTGTACAACGCAAGAGTTTGAATTCTCTCTACCATTCATTTTATCTAGACAGCTGATCACATCAAACTGGAGAAAACATTTTTCGATCTTGAAAAGGAATTAGTCTTTGATATCGATCTTTCAGATTACAATGACGTGAGAACATGCTGTGAAGGTGCCCAAATCTGTGAAAAGTGTTGGCCTCTCATGCACATCGCGTACAACATCATAAACGAAGTTTTAATGGCGGATTTTGGTTATGCGAATATCATGTGGGTGTTTTCAGGAAGGCGTGGTCTCCATTGTTGGGTTTTTGATGAACGAGCAAGACTGCTCGACCGAAAACAACGAGAAGCTATTCTTGGCTATTTCCGCGTGATGAAAGGATCAAAGATTGTGAATCTTCCTCGAAATCACACATATTGCATTCGGTCTGTATTTTTCAACTTGACGTTGTTTTAGACGAGCTCTGGATACGATTGAGCCTTTCTTCAACAACCATTTTCTTCACGTTATGGATCCATTTGACACCCAGAAAGGGACAGAGAAATTTCTCTCATTTCTTCCGGAAGAACGTTTGATTAACCATTTTCATTTCATTTCTCTTCAAGACCAAGGCGAAATCAGACATCGGTTTAATCAATGTGATCAGAATCTGAGCACATCATCATCGGAATACAAATGGTACCTTCCACTCTTTCTCACATTGATCAGGACGACAATGCTCAACTACTTCAGCGGACACAATGTGAACAGAAACGTTCAATTCGAACTCGAGCAATACAAACTCTTCTGCTGTTATCCACGACTTGATGAAAACGTGTCATCAGTATGCTCTTCCTCTCAAACACTCTGATTCTCTGAACAGGATCGCAAGCATCTTCTGAAAACAGTCTTCAGTGTTCACCCTTCCACCGGTCTAATCTGCGTGCCAATCAAGATGGATGCCTTCGCGCAGTTTAAACCTTGGCGATGCAGAATCTCTGCTCCTCCACAACAAGAGGAACCGATCATGTCCAAAGAAGGACCAAAACTGAGTGCTGTTGAGAGACTGAAGCTTGCTGGAAGGAAGAAAGAAGAGGCAGCCGCAGCTGATCAACCACCTGAAGCTCCAAAGGAAGGGAAAAAGATGCTCCTCGATACAGAGGAAGATGAAGACGAAGGAGAGATGCAGAAGGAAGAGGAGAAGCCAGTAGACAATTCAACCACAAATGTTGAACAATCCGAGGTTATTGACCTTGAAAAAGAGGAAACAGTCAATGTTTTTGATGAAAGATCGGCACTCGAGTGGTTTGAATATGCTCCAAACGTGGAGGATTTGGCAGCAGGAAAAAACACATCCGGTATTTCTCTATTTTCTCTTTCGGAAGATCTCTTTCTCCAGCGACGGAATGCATGCAGAAGTATTTGGAATATTTCGGTACAATTGTGACGATATTCGATGCCAATGCTCGGAATGGCTTGATGGAACAACAATCGGAGTAACATTCGAAAATCGACAGAAAAATGAGATTTATTCCGCATTAAAGCACGAAATATCTGTTGTTAAACGCGATCTTGATGATATTAGGAACGCAACCCAAGTTATTGCACCTTCTGGAGAATTGCATCTGCCAGATGGGAAGGTAATGCGAACGGAGAGTTGATTTGATTTCATTTCACACTTGATTTGAGAAAGTTTTCATCCATTGAATCAGATCGATGCAACATCGTGAGATTGAAAGAAAACTGAGTCAACCGACAGATCAACGACATGCTTCCCTCCCAGTCCTCCCCTGATCCCCACACAGAGAACCAGAGGCGGATGATCAACCTGAAGGATGAGATGGCCGAGACAGACGTCAGACGAGCAGACATAGGGATTTATTCAAGTCGTGTTCTGATTTGGGTGAAGAGCATGTGGCGTCGTATCACGATTGCGATGGTTGTGTCACTCGGAGCGGCTGGTCTGACCATTCCGAACACAGTGTCTGGCGCAACAACATACCTCGCAGGCACCACACACATATTCTCACCCGCGCCTCTCAGATGTTTGGAGGATGTCTCTTCGATATGATCCAGTTGTCCCGGAAACTGATGAACGATATGTCAGGAAGAGATGCTTTGGGATGGTGGTGTTAAGTTTGGGGAGGGTCATTCGTGTTCTGACAGATAACGATCCTCCCGCAATCTTTTACTGCTGTAATGACCAATTACCTTAGCATCCAACAACCTCGAAATATGCTCTACGCACCACAAAACTCCTTCAATTTTCATTATCGTCATTCAACGATGGAACGAGCGTCAGCAATTCGAAACAGAAATTGTGTCTGGCACAACAAATATTCTGAATGGTGCGGCGAGCTAAAGTCGTTAAAAGACAAAAAAATCGTTATAGAAATGATGGATGATGTGAATGAGAAAACTATCCCAATGACATTTGACTTTGGTTCTGATTTAGAGGCTGAATACGAATATGGTCTTGAACCCAATCAACCGTTCACTTTCCGTGTTCACTTTCTTCTCGAAGGTATTATAACAACCTCTTTTTCACATTTTGTTAGTGGATGGAACTCCAAAAACTTCGATATGTTCATTCAACGTTGGAACATGTGACAAATCCCTCACTTTCAACCGGTATTTCAGCTGTTTTCTCCAGGACGGTGGAAATCCAGAAATAATGATGAGTAGAATGATGGAAGGGGACTGATCGTTGTTGAATCTTCTTTCTTCTCCTCCCAGGAAAACGTCTCTCTGGTTGGTGTCCTAATTCAATCTGAATCGATCAGTACTGGCAAATACAGAACTAAACTTCGTGCTAAACCAGTTCAAACGGAATATTACCGTGGAATATCCAATCGAGAATTCACTTTTTGGTTAGAACGTGACCATCCAAACCGCCAAGTCGAAGCTTCTGTTAGCAATGCAAAAACCAACTCTACTTACGAATTTGTTGCAAAGATTGTGATTGATGAGAAGAAGAAGTCAGTTGACTATGTTTTACAAGTCTTAGAAGCGATAGAAGGGTCGTACTCAAAATTCACCGAACTTGAGACAATATCAGCACTTGAATCAAGACTTAATGCGGAAAAACTGAAGGGACAAGTTAATGCAGCACCTCCACAGCCTCCAGCTGGGCATGCTCAAGCTAAAGGACCATCACCAAGTCAGTTTGTCAGACCTATTCGACCCGAGTGACCAGGGATGTTAGGGATGGGATTAGGTCTATTTCACTCATCGACCATTCTCTAACTCCCTCTTCCCCTCTCTCCAACTGATCTCGCCGAAGGTCTGTTTCATATCAATTTCGTCTCCTAACAACTTTCTGATACACGTTCCTCTCGTCCAATTCTCCAATTCTGAACCATCGCTTAAACTGATCCATTACGAGATGAGAATCAATTGTGGTTCATCATCAAGGTAAAGATGGAACACTACTTCAAGGCGAATTGCAGCTCTACCTTGAAGGATGTCCCAATTGTGGGCAGATGGGCAACATCTGTATAGTCATCAACACTTATTGACTATTTCTCGGAAAGTGAGCTTGATGATATTAGGAGCACAATCTCTGAGGAGGACTTTTTGCTGGATGAACACATCCTGATTCTTCACATATCTTTATTTTCTGCCATTTCATATTTAAATTGAAGAAACGGTTTCGTATTTCACTAAAAATAGGGGCCAGATGATTGATCCTAGGAGAGATTTTGAAGTAAGCGAGAAAAAAGATGATGAATTGATGATGGGAGAAAAGTCGGTGAAAAATGGATGTCATGCAACATCATACAACGAACTACATTTAGTACAAGACATATAGGGTAGTTCATGAGAAGAAGGCATATTATTGTTGGCACATTAACGAAGGATGATGACAATTCCCATCCAGCCAAAAATCTCAGAATGCACATTATTGGAGAGATATTCAGTAAGAAATAGAACACAAAGGTCATCAGATTTCTCTGTTAATCAGTGTGAACATTCTTCCGTCTATCTTCACCCAATGATGTGTTGTTCATTCTTCGATTCCCTTCGGATGAAGAATCATCATCTTAATCAATTGCAAATCAGAGATATGATTAGTCCCAGAGATAGTGCCGCAATAAAGTTCAAAACAAGAAATGTTTAACCATACAAGAGAGAGAGTAGATCGTGGATCTACCCGTCACATCTGTCATCATCCCGTTGCAGTCTCGTCCATGGAGTCTGAAGACCAAGAACAGAATCAGGATCGGATAGAATATCCTTCCTCTTATTTCAATAACACAGAAAAGGAAGAGATTACACTCGCATTTCTTGACAATGTCAAGATTCAATTTCACATGATCTTCCCCAAGCGTGTCGAGATGTTCTTGACCCCATTCAACGAGTGCGGAGTTCCGGTCTGTCTTTGATCATCCATTTTGAAAAACTTTTCTCCTTTTAATGCACAGAAATTTGTTTCAACGACGATCTGTCCAACTGTCCTTCCTTATCCAGAACTCTATCAATACGAGGGATGCATCAAATTTATAAGAGATAGAATCAGATTTACTCCACTCGGCGATCCATTTTCTTTCGTTTGCGACTTCCTTCATTCATCGATTGGATGGTTTCTTCAATGCCTTCTCATGACTCATAGCCAAAAGTTCTCGTTTCACCATACACTACACTACTCAAAAAAGAAGGAAATTCATTCGATATAGCAACTTTGTTGTGTTCTCTCTTGGTAGGTTTGCAGTTTTACTTAACCTAAACTATCATCCAGCTGCTGGGTATGACGCGTATTGTGTCGTGGGATATTGTTCTGAGATTATTTCTAGAGGTATTCAGCTTTATGATCAAGCCGACGGTGCCGCACCAATTGTCCAGGCTGAGGAGAAAAAGAAGGAACTTGGACCAACCCAATTCACGATTGCTAAACGCTATAATCTCCAATCTGAATATGAAGAAGCTCAGAAAATAGAACAAATGAACAAAGCAAAGAATGGAGAAACGATTCCCAACGCTTCTACCATCTCCACACCTGCCCAACCTCCAAGGTCCTCTCATTCCCGCGATAGAAGGACAGACACACCTGGGAAGGGGTTAAAACTTGAAACTGAAGAAGAACCATCATACATCTATTTCTACCAACCACTTGATGAAGCTGCGGATGATGCAAATGAAATGCCCCAACAACCACTTGAGGAATCTCCAAACGAAGAAGACACCGGTGAAAATGCAGAGCAAAACGAACAAAAGGATGCAGAGGCAGATGGATCAAAAGAGGAATCAACAGCAGAAAAGAAGGAGGAACAGAAAGAAGAGAAAAAGGAAGAGAAAAAAGCTGAATCAAAACCTGTCACTCCGCAACCAGCGGAGGAACCACAGCAAGAGCAGGAAGAAGAGAAAAAGGAGGAAGAAGAGCTCTCAATGGGCCGACTCGTTGCTCGTCGACTCGCCACAGAAGAAGAAGCCAGCTCCCTAAAGGTCGGCTCAGATGCCGATCTGTCCATCATCCAACTTCAATTCATTCTGAAGCAGGAACAGATGAAGAAAAAGTACGACGAACAGGAGGCAGCCGCTGAAGCACGCAGACAAGAACAGATCCGCTATGAGGAAGAGCAGGAAGCCCTTCGTATTGCGAACTTGCCCAAGTACGTCCACAGTTGGGTGTTGGTCCGAGAGGGGTTGAGAGGCCTCGACCAAACCATCTTCGTCGAAGCCACAACTGGCCGAGTCTTCCCCGTCTCCGAAGTTGTCAAAGCAACTGGATTCGATGTGGAGGATCTCGAGAAGAAGAAGGCCGCTCTTCTGAAAGACTTGGAGCGAGAGAAGCTGTTCCGAAACCCAACAGATGAAATCGAGGAGAGACTGTCGTTCGTCGAGAAGGATCTGAATCTAGCCTATTCCTCTCTGTCGTCGATGTATGTCGGTGTGGAGGGTGTGTACAACCACACAAACTTCTGGGCGTCTCTGACGACGGAGATGAAGGACAAGGCGATGTTTGATGTGAATGATTCGGGAAGGTGGATTGGGATGATGGTTGAGAAGAGGAAGAAGAAGACGATTGTCGACGAAGAGGAAGAAGACTTAAAACCGGTCGAGAAAGCGGAAGGAGAAGAAGCTGAAGAAGGCACCGATGAGGAGAAGAAAGAGGGCGAAGAAGAGAAGAAAGCCGAACCCGATCCGATGGATATGGGTGACGAGGAAGACGAGGAAGCCAAAGAAGAGAGCGAGGACGACGAAATCCAGGACGAAATCCTCGCTGCCCCTCCCACGTGGGTGAAGGCTCTCAGCCTCGACCGCTCTGAATACGAAGAACGATTCCCCAACCGAGCGAAAGGAACGTACTTCGCAGGAGCGAAAGAGGAGCACTTCACTCCCTTCTCCAACGCAGAAGGACTTGTTCAGCGTGTATTTCTGCACGACCCATCACTCACACAAGACGAGCTCGATGAACAGCCGAACGTCGAAGAGAATGCTTACGAAATCCGCGAGACTTACAAAAACCGAAACGATCACATGATCTTGCGAAGGGTGCTGTGGAATGAGAAGAGGGAGATCCGAGAATTCTCGCCTGGCCAGCCTGATCATGTTGTTCGCTATATCGCTGACGAGAACGTAAAGGTGCTGGAGTTCCGAGAGAACGGCAGACGAGATGGTTTGATCAAGCGAGAGGAGATCAGAGGAAAGAAAGTGATTGAAACATTCGAAGGACGACAGGACTGGCTTGTTCGCCGATCCCACACTCTCATCCCTCAAACACAGTCAAGCTTCCCCAACTTCCAATCCAAAACCACAACCGGTGTTCTCCAAGGCATCAGCAGCCTCCGAATCTCCGAAACGTTCAAGCTCGATCCCAAAGTTCCTGCGAACAAAAGAAACACACTCGTCCAGAAGCGAGTCTTCTGGTACGACCACGACGAGTTGAAGGCAAAGGTTGTGATGCAGAAGTCACCAAACTTCTTGACCGCCGACACTCGAATGTACAGACCAGACGGATCAGCGTTCTTCTGCGAAGTAAAGAAGGCCAACCCGCTCGAAAAGGAGCCTTCTCGGGTTGTGCTTCAGTTGGAGTGGACGCAGTTGAATAAGATGTTCCCTCCGCTCGCCCAGTCGGTACAGAACGGAGACATCGATGCACAGACACTCGTTCATGTTTGCTTTATCTCTTTTAATCATCCATCTTTCTCCTTTTCTCATTCTTCTCTCAGAAAATCGACGAACGGCAACAAACAGTCGACCTCACCCACTCCATCTTCGACACGCTCTGCTACGAGCTCAAAGAAACATCACAAATCGTCAGTTCCGACAAAGGCAAAGAAGGCGATGGAACAGACAAGTTCGATTATCTCGCGCCCTTCCTCAAAGGATACTCAACCGATTACCCTCTTCCAGCAAACCAGGCACGTGCTGTTGTTGAGTCGTTCAAGAGACACTTCCAGGGAAGAATGAACGAGAGAGTCAAAACAATGGAGAGGAGAAGACTCAAGCACGAAGCAGAGACCGTCGAACAGCAAGAGTATATCGACAAGCTTGGAGACCACGCTGACCGGGAGCTTTTGGAGGCGAGTGTGCAGAAGTATGATGAGATTGTGTTCCAGTTGAACGTCGTGAAGCTCAGGTTGAGCAAGTTCCAGCAGGACTTCGACCTGAGATTACGAGAGATGGAAGACAAGCTCAGATCAGATCCACGCCTCTCAAATCTGTATCGGAACTGATTAGTCACCTCAAGCGTCTTTCTTTAAGGTTGATTACCAACAATTTATTCAAACATCTCATCTCATCATTCCTATGTCTCTGAGCATAGAACTCAATCGTACTCTCAATCACAGCGGAAAATGATGTCGAAGATTGGTAGGTGCATTGAAATAAAGTTCATGAATCAAGCATCAATCAGCGTGTGTGCGAAGAATAGAATGTTCGACTATCGGTTGGATTTGGCAACACGTTCGATCTCATCCTTCTTCTTGATCGCAGAGGAGTTGGAAGAGCCCTTAGCGGCATTCATGAGCTCATCAGCAAGGCATTCTGAGATGGTTTTGGTGCTTCTGAATGAAGCGTTACGAGCCTGGAAATGAGAGAAGAAGACATTATTATAATTAATTGAGACATACGCCGTTGCAGAGGAGAGTGATGGCCTGGTTGACACGGCGGAGGGGGGAAACGTCAACGGATTGACGACGAACAACACCACCAGATCCGATACGGGTTGAGTCTTCACGGGGGCCACTGTTCTCAACAGCCTTAACAAGGGTCTGGAGAGGGTTGTCATCGGACATGACACTCATGTATTCAAAGGCGTTGTTCACGATTTGGACAGCTTGAAGTTTCTTTCCATTGTTGCGTCCATGTCTGAGAAACGGATTGTTTTGATATGAATGGAATTTGGAATGAGTATAATGTTTGAGAACAGTTGTTTGATATGAAAATAGCACAGTTTTCATGAGAATATGATGAAAGATGACAAAGAAACAAACGCCATCAGAGAGTTCACAAGACGTTCAACAATTGGGCATGTAGCCTTGTGGAATCTGTGCTTGGCGTATGTTCCAGCAGTGTGTGGAACGTAGACCTTCGCATTTTGGACAGCGATGTAGTTCATGAGAGACATGTCCTCGACCTTGACTCCCTCATAACTCCTTCACAAAACAGCAAAATAGTTGACAGAAGGCGATTATTCAAAGATATAAACGAGGAAAGCAAACCATTTGCCGAAAAGCTTGATTTCTTCGGGTTGCATGGTTGATCGAAAATCCCGCAACAGCCCCGACACGACAATGAGGGACGATCAAAGTTCGTTGTGGAGATTCCTTCCCGAAGGATCATATCATCAAATGGAAAGAACAAAACTCGAATGAAAAGAGAGATTAATGAAGTGTTATGTTCTCACATTCCACCATCGCCACTTGGTCCACCACCGAAGTCTGGATCCTCATCTCCAAGCAAATCCTCGAGTGCCCCAAACTCTCTCTCCATATCTTCTCTTTCCTTCTTCAATTTTTCATTCTCTTCATCCCAATTTCGAAGGGTGGCATATCGCATTGACTAAAGACCACATCATGACGAGAAAGAAGAACGGACCTTCACAAGTTTTTCATTCATTTCTAAGCATTGATTAATACGTTCCTCCATCATCAATTGGGGTTTGTCTGTCTCAATAATATTCCTTTCTTCAATAACTCGCATGAATCGTCCCTCAAAATCAATTTCTGCTTGGATGACCCCTTCCTTGATGGCCCGAGACAGTGCGACTTCTGTTTCGTTGTCATTCTGAAGAGATAGTTTTGAAGTGATATCGCTGATCGGCAGAGATGAATAGACGAGGCATAATCTTTTCAGGCCGGTTTGGATGACTTTTGTTCGAAGTCTACAGAATTTTAGAACGAAAATAGAAGAATGAGAATATATAGAAGAAGGAAAGTAATAGAAGAGATGATTCAAAAAGCGTTCAAACCGGATAACCAGAGAGAGAATTCCCTCATTTTCGAAGTCTTGCTGTGAGTTCGCAATTGTGAGATCGAATTGCTTTATGTTTCCATCTCGAACGGATGTAGCGATGTCGAGATATGGCTTGAGGTCAACCTCAAATCCAGGTTGGAAGAAAGCTGCTCGTTTCGGAATAACTCCCTGCAAAAGTTTCACTAACGACAATAGTTTGATACACTGGAGAATATATCGAAGAGAAAAACGGAAGTTGTGAGAAAATGAATTTAGCTCAAGAGAGAAAGAAGACATACAGCCGATCGAAAGCCGAGTGCTGATTTTGGGGCTCGTGTTTGAGTGAGGAGGAGATGTTCCTCCGCTTGATGATATTTCCCCTCCAAAGCAAGGAGCTTAGCAAGGGAGTATGAATATCTGGCGTTCTGCGAGGAGGAGCAGGCGTCGGGGAATTGAATAGAATCAACGAAGTGTCTGGCGGCCATGTACTCACGATTTTGAAAGAAAGAATAGAAAATAATATTGACAAGGGTTGCTTGCCCTTGGCTGTCCTTAAGAAGCGTGGCATTTCGGAGAGCTGTCAGGTATTGAGACCGACAATTGGTGAGTTCGTTTTTGCCTCCTTTTTTCATGACTATGAGCGAGTGATAGTAATATGTTTTGGCAAGAACATCAAATAGAGGTTGTTGTTGGTCGATTGACATTGATGAAATTCGGGAGATCAAATCATTTGCGAGGTTCAGTGCCGAATCAATTTTTCCTTCTTTGTAGAGGATAATCGTTGTGAGGAGCCTCACATAGCCATCAAGCTCATACCCTGTGGTATATTTGATAGGCTTTGCCTTGATAACTGGTTTGATTTGTTTCACAGGCTTCTCCTCGGTTTTTTCTTCCTTCTTTTCTTCCTTGGTTTCTTCCGGAACTTCTTCTGGCTTTTCCTCTTGTGTCAATCCTTCTTCTTTTTCATATTCCGCATGTTTGGGGTTATTTGGCTGAGAATTAATCAAAATAATACTTGGATGAAACATACATCGAAGCGTAGGATCTGAAGAAGTGCAGTTTTGGATTGCTCATTGATAGAACTTTGGTTGATGTACCAGGCCAATTTTTCTGAGCTACAATTGTTCCCAAATGTTGTGCATCGCCTAAGAAGCCGGCTTAGCGGGCTGTATTCCAGTGAAGTAATCAGGATTGACATCGTGCCCAGCATTTTATCTTGTCAAACTAGATCTCCAAAATGCATTGAAAATAAGAAGTGAAATGATTGAAAAAAGAGTGTTGTTCACCAACAAAAAAAGAAAGCATGTTCTACCAAGGATGACGCCGTTTCGAACGACTTTCAGCAATCGCCATGTTATTCGCTCCTTTCTCGAGATAATGACTTGCAGAATCTGCATTGCTTTCAATTATTTCTAGAAATTGTGAATAGAAGCGACAAATGATCGTACCGAGCTGTGAAGTCTGTTCTGATAAGATGGTGTTCATATCTTGAACCGTTTCGTTAAGAGAAGTGAGTGATGTCTGAAATCGTACTCATAAGAGAAGAAGATACCGTTAGTGATTCAATTTGTTGATTTCTTTTCTCAACAAAAGCAAGACGATTCTTCGCTGTATCTTCGTACAACAGTTGAACTCTTGGGAATAATCTTATAGAAGAGACATACTGGTCACCATTTGACATTTGCCGTGACGTTTTGATTCTGTCAGGGGCGGTAAATCCAATACTTGCTCCGATTTTTCGTTTTTCGGGAAGAGGTTGTCCGACTGCGTGTAGTGCATCTTTGTAGCTCATGCGAGTTGATTGGAAATAACTTTTAAGTTCCCCATATTTGAGTTGCATGACATCATCGACAGTATGTTGAGCAGGAAGTCGATTTAAAGCAACCTCTTGAGAAACCGAGAATGGGAAGGAAAACCAATGGAGAGAATACAAAAGAGAAACGGGTCTGGGAGATCATTTGATTTATGAGATTTGATTGCGAAACTCGGGATTCTGGCTTGCTAAAATAGCGCAATAAACGAACAAGAAAGTTGTGACAAAAAATCTCACTAACTCTCTCATATAACTTATCTCTCTTCCAATTTCATCAATCTGCACTGTCAGTGCGGACACTTTATCAATAAAGATTCGATGTTCTTCATCCATGAACAAAAGCAAGAAAGAATAATGGAAGTGAATGTCTCAGAAGGTATTAAGCTTCTCTTACCTGTTAAACTTCACAGTTTGTCGATCAATCTGGACGAAAGTCCTCAAAAAATGTAGATTTAGAGTTCGAAAGAGCCTTGGAAAAGAGAAAACAAGAAATTGATGAATGTCTGCCATTTTCTCTCAATATCATCTTTCCATGCAATATTTCTCCTCATCAGATGTTGAGAGTGGTAAAAGATCGAAATCTCCCGTTGAAAAGCCGACACAGTTTTTAAAAATGAGGACAGAACAAGTTGATCTCGATGCTCAGCTCGGTCAGAAAAAGGTTTATAATGCAATGATCCCATAAATTCTGATGATATATTTATATTCGAATATGATAGATGATTACAGTTGAAATGGACAAGAAAGAGACAGGAGGATATTGGTGCGAAGTGTGTGAATGTACTCTACGTGATTCAGTGGCATGGCTCGATCATATAAATGGGGCAAGACGTGTGTTTTGATACATTTTTTGACGATTTCAGATCAGGCTAAACTTGGCATGACAATGCAAGTGGAAACCAAAGGTCTTGTCGATGTTAAAGCAAAACTAGCTTCCTTATCGCAAAAGAAGGTAGCAACAGCATGGAAACCATTGAACAAGGCATCTTCAAAGTCATCATCCAAACAAAGTATGTCTTTTTCTCCTTCAGTTGGAATAGAGTCAAAACAAAGCAATCCAATTGATTGGAGATCAATGAAAGCAGAAAATGATCTTTCTTCAAAGAAATCTGACCCAATAAATGATGGTGAGAAAAGAATGAAAATTTCCGAGACAGAATCCAAGATTGAATGAAGAATCTCTCTGTTTATCGAAGGGACCGCATTTTCTCGAGATATGACAATGATTCAGCATCTTACACAGTTGTACTCAGGTTTTAACGTTTCAGGGAGCACTGTCATCGTCCATTTCATGAGATTTAAGCAAATCTCACATTTCGACTCGGTTTTGTGGTCTTGATCGCTTTTTTCACAATTTCGTGAATGCAGTCCTTTTCTTTTTCTTTCTTTCTTTCCGACTTCCAACCTAAACAAGCACCCTCGAGTGATCCTTCGAAATATGTAGTTGCTGTGGGGTAATGACACTTTCTTTTCATCAATTCTTCAGCCTCACAGGATTCAAACCTGTAGCTGTTATCGGTCCTTTCGATAAGGGAAGATTGTGTAAATTTCAGCAATCACGCAGTTTGTCAAGATATTCTTTTTCATTATCTTTCTAATCTCTCAATTCATATGAAAGGTACAATTGAATCCATCAAATCCTCAGCTATGGTGGAATGCAGTCTATATTCTCGTTCAAATGAAGGACCATCTCAGTTTCTTGCAACTACTGTCTTTCCATCCGCTCCATTGTGGAATTCAACGAATGAATGGCTTCGAAAACAGCTCTCCTTCCATTCATTTGACAAAAAGGAATTATTATCGATCAATCTTGATATTCGAATATCAGACCGTTCTGCGCCACCACGAGATGCGAGAAAAGAACGAAGCAAACCTCAAACCACAAAACAGTCGACAAAGAAAACAACATCGAATCAAATCGTCCGTCCTCGAACAGCGACATCCCAAAAGTCGGGACCCGATGAAAATACACAACAACGGAACTATCTAAGAGGAAATGATGGTCTCAAACCGCTTAGACAAATCTTACAGACAACGGAACACACGCGACCTCAATCTGCAGGCGCAGGAGGAAGAGAAAAAGAAGCTCAATCACCAGCAGGGAAGAGAGAGGGGAGTGGACAAGCTGCAGCCGATAGGAAGAGAAGAGAAGAAGAAAGACGGAAAAAAGAGGAAGAACAAAGGAAGGAAGAAGAAAAAGCCAAAAGGCGAGAAGCAAAACAAGCTGAGGAAAAGCGGAAAGAGGAAGAAAAGAAGAAGGAGGAAGAGAGACAACGGAAAGAAGAAGCGAGGAGGAAGAAGGAGGAACAGGAACGAAAAAAGAAAGAAGAAGAAGCCAGGAAGAAGAAAGAAGAAGAAGAAGCCAGGAAGAAGAAAGAAGAAGAAGCCAGGAAGAAGAAAGAAGAAGAAGCCAGGAAGAAGAAAGAAGAAGAAGACAGGAAGAAGAAAGAAGAAGAAGAACGAAAGAAAAAAGAAGAAGAAGAAAGGGAAGCGGAGCGAATAAGACAGCAACAAGCAAAAGATGATGAAGAACAGCAACAAGCAGTGTCTAACGCAGAAACGGATGACGAAAAGCAAACAGCTGTTTCAGAAGAATCGAACCACGCTGATTCTGAGAAAGAAGATTCAGATGAAGCTGCCGCAGTTTCAGGAGAAAAGGAGAGTGAGAAGGAAGATTCTGAGGATGTCGGTGTTGTTTCAGATGAAAAGGAGAGTGAAAAGGACGAATCGGAAGAGAAAGAGGAAAAAGAGGACACAGCGAAAGACGAGTCGGAAGAGTCTGACAAATGGGTTATGACGAGCGAGCACAACAGTGAGGATGAAGTCAAAGAAGAGAGCGAGAAGGAAGAACCAGAAAAAGAAGAAAGTGAGAGAGAAGAAACAGAAAAAGAGGAGAGTGAGAAAGAAGAAAGTGAGAAGGAGGAGAGCGAGAAAGACGAAGGCGTGAAAGATGACACAGCCAAAGAAGAGTCAGCCGACAATGCATACACCGATGATTTTGACGAAGCAGAAACAGAGCACAAAGAAGAAGAGCCCAAAGAAGAAGAAGCAGCAACCGAAGACGACATCTTCAACGCTGAATTAACCGAAGATGAGGAAGCAGACAAGACTGAAAGTGAAAAAGTTGAAAGTGAGAAGGAGGAGAGTGAGAAAGAGGAATCTGAGAAAGAGGAAAGTGAGAAAGAAGAGAACAACAGCCAAGCTGAAAACTCCGACACTGATGTTTTTAACGCAGACCTGACCGACAAAGAAGAGACCGACAAAGAGGAGGGCGACAAAGAGGAAACTGAAAAGGAGGAAAGTGAAAAAGGGGACGACACAGAAGAAAATGAGCCAGCAGATGAGAACAAGAACCCGTTTGGGAACGACGACGACGACCTTGGACTCACCAAAGGGTCCACCTTCGACCCGGAGCTCTCGGACGACGATTTTGACTTCAACTGAGCATAGAAAAGATTGGTCTTGATTTTGTTTTGTTAACTTTAGCCATTTCACGTCTTTATTTGAGAATAAATATTGGGAAATGTTCAAATTATTCAACATCATCACCGTCCAGCTCATCAATTACAATCTCGATCTCTTCCTCCACTTTTTCTTCTTTCTTCTGATGAAGTCCACGTCCTTGCTGAATCATCTCATTCGCTTGTGCTCCTGTCAGACCAATATCAAAGATCGTCGGATTGCATTGAAAGGATGACGGGTCAACAGTGATGACTGTTCCTGTTTTACAGAACGATGGGATTGATAAGAGAAGACATCTCTGTCCCTGTCCTCCTGTCACAACCTTTGACTCAAACACGTCCATTCCTCCCACAAAAAGAATGGACGGAGTCTCATCGAGGAGGAATGGGTCAGTTTCTTCCGTCGGAGCAACTGGAAGCGAATCAGGGGCATTTGGGGCGAGATGGTTCCATTTTAATAACGCTTCGAGGCATTCTAATGGAGAGAATGATGTAAATCGCATGAGATCTACGACGATTTGGGATGACATTCCAATCACTCTGACAAGAATATTGAGAATAAAAGGGGACAAACAACATTCCATGAATAATTGACTTATGAGGATTTGTAGCTGGTGTAAACGTGGAAAACGTATAAGCAGAAGGAATGAGAGAATGATGGATTGGATGTTGTGGGAGGAAGAACGATGAAGGATCTTCTGGACCAGGAAGGAGTGTCACGTTCAGAGTTGAACATAATTGCGAGAGAAAGGCATCAAGATCCTGTGTTGAGCTAATAATTTTTTCTGGTGGAAAAGCACTGTACTGCTCAAACTGGCGTTTCATTGGCTTAATCGGAGTTAACGAACTGCCAGCGATGTAGACATGGGTACGTTGATGAGGTGCAGCTGAAGAGATGGAATCATTACAAAGAAAATCAGTGAGCAATTCTATCTTCAAGGGATCGCTGTCATCGGCACCAATTCTTAAATCAGAGAGAAAAACGAGTGAAAGAGATTCTGACTTTGTGAAGAAAAGGAACGGACAAACGAGATGAATGTTTGAGCATATGTCGCTGTGGAGGCAAGTCAAGATCGACGACAGTGTCGACTACAAACTTTCCTTGGTTATTCAGAGATCCAGTAATAGCTAGAGGAACTCCTGTGATGTAGTGTTCAAAATTGATGTTTCCTGTCAACTGGACTCGCCCATGTTTATCTTCTAAGAAGAGTTCATCATCAGGATCTGTATAATGAGCATGAATTTTGTGTGATTTGAGGAGAGATCGATCCTTTTGGAAGAGTTTGATGAGATTTGGCCGTTTCTTGCAATCTTTATAGATGAGACCACAAATTGCTATTTTTTCGGACGATTGTTGTTGTTGAGCATCAGGAATGCTCTGAATATGTCGAATTGATGGGAAATTGGTGGTGATAACTTGTCTGAGGATGGGGAGGAACAACTGGGTCCTGGAGGAAAAAAGAGAGTTGTACTCAAGACCAAGTTTGGGCTGAACCTTCATGAATTCATTGTCCAACGATTTATACGTGACACGCAGGGGAGAATTCATGGGAGGATTGAGAGATTCGATTGTGGGATTATGATTTCATAATTCAGAGATTTCTTGGACGAGTTACCTCTTAAAGGAGAGTAACACTACGTTCAATAATTGAAAACCTTTGTGTACATTGTCTGGTTTACAGAAATAGCACGACATTCTCCTGAATTTAACTCAACGTTTTCCCTCTCTCTGTTGAATCTACCTCTTCTGATCGAAAGAAAAACAGAGTTAACGAGGAGTGTTTAACATTTTATGAGATTTCAGAACTATTAATCATTCAGGATCGTGAGAAAAGTGCTCCGGAACATTGAGGGCTCCCGAATACTGTTTAGAACCTGTGATTCTCCATGAAAATGGTTCCGATTGAAACATAACAATCATTTTCACATCTCACCAGAATCCGATGACGTTTCATAATTCTCCAAATCATCACCCATACTTCTTTCGATTCTCAGACCAAGAGAACAAACCACCAACCATGGATGACCTTCTCACAGTTATGAATCGCTTGATGCAAGTATTTGCACAAGCAAATGTCCCATCCATCGAACTTCCACAGGTTGCCGTTGTTGGAATGCAAAGTGCTGGAAAGAGTTCAGTGCTCGAAGCTATTGTTCAACGTGAATTCCTTCCACGAGGATCAGGTATTGTGACAAGAAGACCTCTTGTCTTGCATCTTGTACAGGATAAGAGCCTGAAGGTGGGAGAGGAATGGGGAGAGTTCGCTCACATAAAAGACAGGAAGTTTACTGATTTCAATGAAATCCGAAGACAAATCGAAATTGCTACCGATGCTGAAGCAGGAAAAGGACAGGCTGTCTCCAACAAAAAAATCTTCCTTACCATCCACTCATCGACTGTTGTCAACCTCGTTTTGATCGATTTACCAGGACTCACAAAAGTTGCTGTTGGCGATCAACCGAAAGATATTGAGAAACAGATTCTAGCCATGCTTGAAGAATTTATCAAAGAAGAAAATACAATTATTCTCGCTGTCTCTGCAGGAAATGTCGATCTCGCCAATAGTGATGCTCTCAAACTCGCTCGAAAATGGGATCCCCAAGGATATCGTACACTCGGTGTGATTACCAAGCTGGATTTGCTCGATCAGGGTACAGACGCTGCTGATATGCTCCTCAATCGTGTCATCCCACTTCGACTTGGATATGTCGGTCTGTGCCTCCGCTCTCAGAAAGATATCAATGACAGCAAGTCAATGAAAAAGGCCCTTGAGGACGAAGAAAAATTCTTCCGCAACCACCCCGCCTATACATCGTTTGCCGACCGCTGTGGAACCAAATTCTTGGGACAAACAATGAACACCATCCTCCTCAATCACGTCGGAAAAACACTCCCCCGTGTGCGCACACAAATTGAGAGTCAACTTATCCAGACAGAGAAGGAGGTGATGAAGTATGGTCCAGCTCCTGAAGAACAGGGCGGTATCGGTTCTACTCTCCTCCGCATCATTTCTGACTTCTCTGTCAAGTATGCTCGTACACTTGAAGGAGATGTTAGCCAATCAAGCGATGATCGAAATGCTCTTAGAGGAGGTGCAAGGCTGAACAGAGTCTTCAAAGATATTTACTCCAAAGATCTCGAAACAACCATGGCAGATCTTGGAATGGATGATCAACAACTCCAAATTCAACTTCGCAACTCTGTTGGTGTAAATTCATCACTTTTCGTCCCTGACAAGTGCTTCTACGAGCTGTCACAAGTTCAGATCGAAAGACTCCGAATCCCAGCTCTCCGCTGTGTCGATAACGCTCACAAAGAATGTGTCAACTTGATGCGTGAGACTATGAATACCCTCGACAGCGTGGGAAGGTATCCAAAACTACGAACACGAATGCTGGACGAAACATCACGGTTGCTGCAACAAATGAAAGAAGAAACCTCCAAGATGGTCAATTCACTCATTGATATTGAAGAAGCATACATCAACACCAAACATCCTGATTTTGACATGAGTGGAGTGATGGCAACCATCATCCAAGAACAAAGGGAAGGGAAGCTCAGGCAGAACCCTCAACTCCTAGAATACGGTCCAACGGAAGGAATGAAAGTCGAGATCATTCGTCGCCTTGTTTCCAAGTACTTTGACATCGTGAGAAAGAATGTTGACGACACAGTTCCAAAAGCGGTCATGCACTTTCTGGTGAACAACAGTCGAGACAATATGCAAAATGAATTGATCAAGCGCATGTACAAGGAGTCTCTTTTTGCAGAGCTCATGCACGAAGACGACAGTGTTACTCGACGAAGAAGGCAAGCTCTCGACCGACAGAAAGTGTTGAAAGAAGCACGTATTATTTTAGATGAAATGTCATTCAATCCCATGGGCGCTATTGGTGGTGATGGATTTGACTCTCGCTCCCCAACGCCGATCAATGAACCAGCCCAACGTCCACGATCAGTGCCACAAGGCCCACCTGGCAATCAACCGTATAGAGGCCCACCACAGGGACCACCTCCAGGTGCTGCTCAACCACAAGGCCCTCCACCTTCTGGACCACCTTCAGGACCACCGTCTGGCCCACCATCTGGCCAGCCATCATCAGCACCTCCACCTGGCCCACCTCCCTCAGGCCCACCACCTCAGTAGACAAAATATGGTACATTCTATCTCCACTGTAATAATTCATCATTTCATGGTTCCATTCTGCTCAGAGACCGGTTTTTGTTCATTTTCTTGGATTTCATCTCACTGATGTCCATCCCCAACATTTTCCAAAATGAGTGACTGAATCAAGTAAAGAATCAATGAATTTGTGCGACGTGAATTTATTTTCAAGAAAACTATGCAGAACTACTGAGCTGTGGCTTTGATGGGATTTTCCGAACCTCTTCCGATGATATCCGGGTATCGGATGAGGTAATTTCCACCACGGGTCAGATAGCGGATGAATCTCTCGGCTTGATAGCCCAGTTTGTTTTCGGTGACGTTCATGAAGAGAACTTCAAGTCCGGACGAGGTTGCCATTGGAACCTGATTAGGAGAGAATATAATGAAGAAAAAGGACAAGCCATAAATTGCATCGCAATTGGAGGCTTTGGCCATGGAGCTTGTTGGACCACAGAGGCGAGAAGCTGGACACTTGCTGTGATTTGTGTGGATGAGCATCCAGGGAAATTCGTGATACGCCACATGATAGCATGTTGTGTGGGTTCGAATTTGGCCTTTCCAATGCTGATTTCAGTGTTGGCGCGAGCAGTGTTGTGAGGCACTGGAATCTGGAAAAAAATGAATCAAGAGTGGATTTGATACTTTGACAACAACTTGAGTTGCGACGAACTGTGGATTGAAAGTGGAGGAAATGGTCACTTGGACAACAAAGCGAGTGTTTGTGTGCTCGATGATGACAGGATTCACGTTGAATGGTGGTTTGACAAGACGTTCCGAAATACGGTACCTTGACGAAATAAGGAAAATAATGGTGTCGTACCTCATCAGAGTGAAGCTTCCATCTGGTGGCACGAAGGCGATTGTTCGGTCAGCGTTGAAACGGCCAAGTTTCACACATTTGTGGAATTGGATATCATCAAGCTCAAGTTGGAATCTCTTACCACGTCTCTGTGCTCTCTCCGACACTTCGTTGTTTTTGTCCATAAAGAGTTTGTCGTTGAACCCGAAAATGCATTCTGGGTCTCCAGAGAGTTGAACCCGAAGGTTGATTTGGCCATTGACCTCAGCATTGAGTACAGTGTGACGAGAAGAAACAAGAAGATCCACTTGCTCAATGACATCAATGTAGAGTTCGTTGTGTTTGTAGACAAGGTTTGGAGGACGAGATGACTGACCAGTGGCATGAACACTCAATTGTTGTGCCTGTGAGTGAAGATAAGAAAAAATAGAAATTTGTACCTTTTGTGCGGTGATGGGTTTTCCTTGGATGATATATGTCTTCAGAACTTCAGGATCAATATTTTGTGGATACCCGAAGTCAAAGGCCTCTGTGAAGAGAATAAACTAAAATGATGCCAACCATCCATCAACTCGTACATGAGAGGGAAGTGCTTCTTAATTGTGTCTTCGTTGAAGACTCCCCCAAAGTAGGCCTTGAAAACGTCAATCATTTTGTACAGGGATTCGAAAATCATCGCAGCGTTGCAGTTACCATTAGAGCAGGCCACAATATACACATTTTCCACGCGGATGTAGAAGAAGGTGACACGGCCAACTTGGATGATTGGGAATTTAGTATCTTTCTTGACAAGGATTTTTTGGCGGAAGGCTTCGCTAGTTGATTTGCTACAAGCAAAAATGGAAATAAAAAGATAATCAATGAAAAGAGTGAGTTGTGAGAGTGAGTTAAAGTTGATATAATCGTGAATTGATGACATCATGATGTTCCGAGACATTCACCATATCACATGAGAGAAGAAACACATAAATATCTCAAAATCATACCGAATATCACCTCTATAGTTTCTGAGGAGGATGAGCTCAGCTTTTTCGTTGTAAAAGAGAATCGCACTGATCATCACACCAGACCATAACCTCATTTTCATCTCAATGAACTCGTGAATATCGATTGTATTCGTCTCAATTTAGAGAAGTATGCACTTCAAAGTGCCCCAGATACTCCGAATTTTAATGATTATCAAGTTATTCAAATCAGCGAAGTGGTTCCATGGTTTCATGACACATGATATAGTTTCTGCATCATCTCGCGTGTAACTCCAACATACTGTCTGCGAACCTCGGCATCTTTTTTCTGCATCGTGAAATTCAAGACATTTATCGAAGTTGAGTGAGGAAGGACAGTGTCATCGTCTCCATCTTCTCTTTGCTCTGTGTCTGGCTTTCGTACAACCCAACCTAATGAATTTCGGAGAGTCTGAACCTGGAGATTGCTGATTGAGTCGGAAGGTTGTGATGGATTGAAGATGTTTCGTTGGAAGACTTGGGCGGAGGGAACATCCCAGTTTATAACGTTGTTTTGAGGGAAAAGAACTTGAAGATGAGGAGTAATGAAAGGAGTCTCCACGTCTAACAAAATGGATCTTGTAAAAACAACAATTCACACCTGGTGATGTGATAATGGTCGTCGGTTTTTGTGACAGAGGTCTGGTTAAGCGTGCAAAATATGCGGATGTTGCTCCTCGAGGGTTAATCAATACAATGCTTTGAATGCATTCTTCTGTCATTTTATCCCCTAAAAGCTTGATGAATGGAACAATTCCATTCTCAAAGCAGATAACACTGTATTTGCCAAGGAGGAGCTTTTCAATAAAGCGTGCGATCGGTTTTGTTAGTTGTCCAGGAGTTTGGGAGGACAATTCCATGTCTACATGCTTCCATAGATGTTGGTAGTTGAGAATAAAGCAAGGTGGACAGTTGATGGCAGTTTCAGAGAGATTGGAGGTTGAATAAAGTCCAAGAAGAAGAGGGAGGGTTGATTCTGTGAAAAGTTGACCGTCACATTCACTGTTCTGGAAGGGAGGGATTACAACGAGGGAGAATGGGAGTGGTTCTGTGGAATGAGAGAATTGTTTCCAAGAAGCATAAAAATACCCTTTCGTGGCAAAAAGTCTTGAGTGAGAACGGTTGCTTTGATTTGTTCGAAATCGTTCATCTGATTATACGATTGATGCCACTGATCTGGGTCTGATCGGGAATCAGCTTTGATCTCAGTTCTCTCGAGATTTTGCTCTTATCTTCCTGATTACAACGGTTATTTTCTAAGGTAAATTCTCAATATCAGCTATATTTCGACATTGTAAACGATGGATCACGAGAAATTACTCAATTTTGGAATCAGATGTATTCTGAATTCTTGGGCTGCACTTCGACTCATTGTCATCAACAATTTCAGTGGTGATGATAATGATGATGAAAGAATGGCCAATCTTGTCATGGATATACGAGATACTCTCGTTACACGCAGTTTGAATCAATCTCTCCCTCTATCATCATTCTTTTAAATACAATCAAATTTCTACTATCTCACCAATCAAACAGCTAATCAAAGCCTTGAAAGTGTTTTTGAATCTTATCTCGAAGAAGATTTCCACACATCAATCGAAGACGAGAGTATCGACCTTGTTTGCCATTATCTATCTCATCACTGACGATTTCATTCCCTCTCTCTGAAAACAATTTCATTTGCGCGTCATTGATTCTCCTAGATATCTCGAGATTTCACCCAACTCTTCAGAACAATCAGACAAAACTCTGACGTTGAAATACGTCGGGTTGCTGGAATCTGCTCTTCTCTAAAACAGGGTCCTATCACGCAGTCGCTTAATTGGACACCTGAAGAGTTCACATTTTTCGGATTGGAGCCTCCACCAGTCTTCACAGGTGCCATTCCAGAAGAACCGGAATATATCCTTGAGGATGAAGATAACGAGAACAGTGACGATGATGAAGAAGAGGATGAGAGCGAAGAAGAGGAAAAAATGAATGTTGACGAAGATGATGGATGGGAAACCGCTGGAAAGAAAAGGAGACATTAACATCTCATTTCATGAATGAATCGAAGATATCTAACTTATTTCTTCCACATTTCACGGATACACACTCCAAGTGATGAATATCATGTTGTTGTGTCAAATTTGACAATGATGACAGGATCAAACCGTAATCGTTCAGCCAATGTTCTGGTTCGCCTTCATAGTGCATTATGCACTATGTGGTCGATACCAATTCAGTTGGCATCTACATGGGGTTCATCCAGAAGGTTTCTTCCTCATTCTTATGAGATTTCGTGCTCTACATTGACTCTGACTCTTAACTCCAAAAATCAGAACATTACCTTTACACAAACAATACATTTACGTGCAAAGATGGATCAAAAACGTTTTCCTTCACATTTTCAGAAATTTCTTCCACTTCTCAGAATCCCAATCTCGAAGGTGAATGACGATATCTGTGACTGCCCAGATGGATCAGATGAGCCTGGAACATCTGCATGCCCTCGTGGAAAGTTTTGGTGCATCAATCGTGGTGGAAAGGGAATATTTATCGATTCTTCAAAAGTCGGGGACGGCATTTGTGGTCTGTGAAACTTTTCGAGTCACCATCATCTATTTTCTAGATTGTTGTGATGGCTCAGATGAAATGGATGAAAATGGCACAACTAAATGCATCAATACTTGTCGAATTACCTCGTCAAATCCCTTTATCTATATGCCACGCCAATATGATAATCTCGAAGAGGTTTTTCTGCTAAATTTTGACTTATATCTTCACTATTTTTTTCATTCTATCATTTTTCGTTCTCATTTTCCATTATTTTCGACTCTCTTACGTTCTTAGGGAAAAATAAATCGGGAAATAGAAGTCAATGCTGCAAAATTGATCGAAGAAGACTACAAACGAGAACTCGCGGAACTTCGAGAAAACCTCAAAGATATTGCCGAACAATTAGATCTTATGGAAGGTAATGCAATTTGATCATATTCATTTTCACTCTCTTTCCACCACTTTTCCATCGAAAGAACTCGAAAGCGATTGGCTCGATGTTTCTGATGTCGTACGTGGCTTAGTCAAAAAGGACAGGCGTCGTCGACTCCATGAAGTCAAAATGAAAGTCGCACGAGAACATATGCGCCCGCAATTCAACGTGACTGATTGGGGGCTTGGATTCATGTTCTACGACTATGGGAAAGATAATGTTTCAGAACTCAATAATCCTGGCTCTTCTAAGCTCAGTACCGCACGGAGAATCCCTGTTATGTTCCTCAACACCACTCTTTCTCAAACACCTCTCATCTCCCTTCCGTCTGGAAAGACTCACATCTCAGCTGACTGCCGCTTTGATTTTAACGGTGAAGAAGAGTCCGCACGTATTTTTGAGTTCCTGGAATCTCGAAGAATCGGTCGAACTTTGAAAGCGGCGTACTCAACTCGAGCGAGCGAGTGGGAGCGATGGTGGGGAGAGGACGACCCAGACGATCGAGAAAAGTTGACAATTATCCAAATGGACGATGTTTGGGAGGACAAACGCAAGGAAACCGCCCTTTCTTTTCTCAAACGGGAAAGATTCCGGACACGACTTTTGAAGCGAATCAACAAAGAGGCTGTGAATTGGATTCCTGACGAAAAGGAGGAGACATTCGGACGAGACTGGTTGCTCAAAAAGGACGAGGATCGCCAGTGGAGAGAGTGGAAGGTGCGGACCATGTTGGAAGGAAAGAATTTGGGTGGAGTGGAACTGGTTGACGAGCCACAAGAGCCCACAACGACCACCATCGACGCACGTGCTGTCTTTGTCTTCAACACGACCGACGACGCAAACGGAACAACAACAGATGAAAGCGGGACGTCCAGCGAATCCCATTCAGGGACAGAGACAAACGGAACACGGACAAGCTATTTCGAACAAGAAGCACCAACCTCAACCAATCCCATCACCACTCCACCACCATCAACGTCCTCATCCGACGAAGATGATGGCTCAGTGAAAGGGCAGGCAGGCCGAACTGGACAGAAGAAGACAGGGTCAGGCTCACAGAATCTTGTCGACATGTCAGTGATGGATGCTGTGAAGAAGGAGCTCGAGAAGGATGGGCCTCAGACGGACGAGCAGGGAAGGATTAACGGGGCCTTCTTCGGCAACACAAATCGGACGTACCAGCCCAACTTTTCAGAAAAGATCAGCCACCCCATATTCAAAGAATATCTTCAAACAGATGAGATGATTCGGAAGAAGATGCTGCAGATGATGACTGTGAAGAACGAAGAAGAGCGCATCAAGCTTGAGGAGGAGGTGCAGACACTCAGAATGAAGCAATCCGAACTGTCCCCACAAGTCGAATCCGAACACAACAAACTGGTTGAGATCAATCAAAAAGACAAGGAGTTGCAGAAGCTCCGTGAAGAACAAGCGTGGCATCCCATCACCAAAGAACTGTACGATGCTGCCGTCGCCCGACGACAGAAACGAAAAGAGGAAGACTTCAAAAATGGGCAGATCACCGAAGAAGAGATGAACGAACCGATCGATCTGAAGCTGTCGCAGTTGGAGCCGTGGGAGAAGTATGAACCTCGTGCCGACCTTGCTGAGGAGACACCACGAAACATCCAGACACGGATGGAAATCGCTCTGGCCCACGAACGCGAGAAGAACAAGACCGAAGCAGAGTTCATGAACCCTCCTGCCCAGATGGACAAACTGGACAGACCTGAAGATCACCCCAGCTATGACATGACTTACCTCCACAAGAACCTGACTGGAAAGTATAAACCGCGGGAGAAGCCAACAACGCCAGTTGAGGAGATTCTGTATCTGGTTGGACGGCATCCTCTGTTCCTTCCGGAAGGAAAGAAGAAGAAGAGCTCGATTATCAACCACAATCTTTTGCTTCCTCCGTCGGAGACTGAGAAGGAGACCAAGAAAGGGACAAGCACGTCGCTCGTTCCACGCCTTTCCTCACAAGAAATGGTTGTTCAGGCGGAGATCAACAGTCTCGTCGAAGCATACGAACGAGACGAACGCCGAACCGGCCGAAAGAACGTCCCGCTTTGGGTCTCTCCATTCCAATGGAAGATTGTGTACTCCGCCGAGGAGAAGGACAAGATGTATCGCAGAATCGCCGAGATCGAAGCCTTCTTGTCTCAAGATTATGGCCCAGACCGATGCTTCCTCCCCGTCAAGGACGAAGACTTTGAGATTCGCCAAAAGGGACAGGACTTTGTTTTCTCTTCGTTGTCCAAGTTCACAAAGCGTGGGACGAAGCGTGAGTGGTGGAATTACGAGCATCGGAAGCGCGGGAAGCAGAAGAAGTCGACGAAAGAGAGTTGGAAGGATGAGGTGTTGGGCGATTATCCAATGTGGATGGATGATTACATGGGATTGCTGATGAGGAGGGCAAAGACGGAGGAACAGAAAGAGAGGGAGCAGAGAGAGAAGGACCAACAAGGACGGCACGATCCTCACTTTGCGGAGAAGATGAGAGAAGAGGCGGAAAGAAAGAGGGAGAGGGAGGAGGAGAAGCGAAGGAAGGAGGAAGAAAGAAGACGAGAGGCAGAAGCTTCCGGAGAGTTCACAGAAGACAATCCTGAAGAGGAAGAGAAAGAAGAGCCTGATGATCCCTGGTCGAAAACTGTCCATGTCCACTTTGTGTGTGGACTGGAGTCTCGTCTCTTCCGAGTGGCTGAACGAAGCAAGACAGAATGGGAAGCAATTTTTGAAACGCCTTGCATGTGCACCGACGAACACATGAACAAAATGGAGCTGAAGAAGAGATTGAGGGAATTGGAAGAAGAGAAGGAGGAACAGGCAACAACCCAAGTTGAGTACGAGTTGATGGTGAAGAGGGAAGAGAAGAAGAAGGAAGAAAGAGCGAGAGCCGAACTGAGAGAACTTGAGCGACAGCAGAAAGAAGATGAGCGCGTTGCGTCTGTTCGAAAGAAGAGGAAGGAAGACAAGATTGCTCGGCAGAAGGAGAAGGCTCTGATTCAGGCCAGTTTGGACGAAGCTCGTCGAAGAAAACTCGATCCGGAAGAGCGAAAGAAAGAAGAGGAGAGAATCAAGCAACAGAAACTGGAGGAAGAGAAACGACTTGCTGAGGAGAAGAAGGAAGAAGAGAGGCTGAAGAAGGTTCGTTCGAAGGACATGATTGAGAAGGAGATTCGCAAGACAATGCCCGACTATGGCATGAAAGGACTCCACGCGTCAGAGTTTGGATGGGATCCGGAGGGTGAGATGAAGAGGAAGCAGAAGGAGGAAAAGAGGTTGAAGAAGTTGGAGGACAAGCGGAGGATGGCGAAGGGGGAAGAGACGGAGGAGGAGAAGGAAGAGAGGGAGCGGAGAATGAAAGAGTTGGAGGATGAGAAGGCGATGAACGTCGAACTTGGAATTCGTGATGAGTTATAATCAAAACCTTGCGTCATTTTAGTTTTCTTGCTGACTCATTTCATTTGTTTGACAAAAGACCATCTTTCATGGCAATCATCGCCAACTCACACTCTCGGAAGAATTGTTGAATAATTTGGATGGACGATAACCTGAATAGTCAATGAAGTCTGTTCTCCATCTGATACTGACCGTTAAAGTGATTTTGAGGATGGAGAAGAACGACCGTAATTAATTTTAAGGTCCGTTGGAAAACATGGCGGTTTGTCATATCCGTTTTTATCATTATCAATTATCACTATTACATGTCCTTCGACAATTCCTTTCATTTTTTCTCCAGACTAAAACAATGACACAAAAAGGAGGTCCAAATCCAAAAGACCCGAATGTAACCATCCTCACAAGGCCAGAGCTTGATAGAATGCGAGTTTGCCGTTTATTCATATGATAACATTTCCATTTTTATCTTGATTGTCTTTTTCTCCAGTTACTTGCGAAACTGAGAGAAGATCCAATGGTTGCAGAAAGAGACATGAAAAATGCAGCCAATCAACGGCAACGTGAACAAGCTCAAATGCGTAAAACTCGACTTCTTGAAAAAGAACGTGAACGACAAATGAACCCTCAGTTATCAGACATGGATGTTCTCCACAGCGTATGAATCTTCCTCAAACTTCATCTCCCCTTTCTGATTCTTCACTGATGCATCAAGCGTGAACATGACATTATAGTCGCGGCAGCAAAGGAACAAATCGATGAGAACACAGATGAAGCGAAGTACATGGATTCACTCATGCAACACGCCAGAGCGGCTGCTGTTCGTGACAAACAACGAAATGAAAGGAAAACAATAAAACAGAGAGAAAGGGATGAGGAAATGGCTTGGGGGAGACTTATGGAAGAGAATAGGCTGAATGAGATTGAGAAACAGGAGGCAAAAGATAGGGAGCTCGCAATTCAAAGAAGGGAAGGAGCAAAGGTTGTGGTCGGGCAAATTCAGGAAAGACGTCTTGAAAAGCAGAGGGAGCGACAGGAGCAGGAGCGCGAAGCTGAACTCCGCGTCCAGGAAATGGAGCGACAACGATTGGAAGAAATCGAGAAACAGAAAGAAAAGGCCATTCGTGCGCGGTATGTCAAGTGTTTTATTTCAATTTATACGTTTCCCTCAACTTTTTGCTGACTTTTCAGAAAAGCACAAGAAGAAATGGCCGTGGAGAATTCTCGATTCAAGGAACGAAAGATGATGCAGCGTCAACAAGAAATCGAAGAGGATCTGCAAGTTGCTAAGTATCTCAAAGAAAAAGCTGAACGAGAGAAGGCACATGAAGATGAACAAGCTCGAATCAAAAAAGAGAAAGAACTTGAAACTGCTCGCCTTCGTGCAATGCAAGAGAAGATTTATGATGACCGATCCAAGCGAGATGAGCTTGCAGCAAAACGTGCGTTTGATCAGAAGGAACGACAATGGCGAGCCCAGCAGAAAGCTGATGCTGAAAAACGGGCGAAAAATGCACGAGAACTGAAAGAAGCTCGAGACTTACAAATTGCATCAAAGAGGATTATGTTGGAAGATGCAGAGAGGAAAGAGAGAGAAGAATTTGAGAGGATTGTAGAAACTCAGAAGATGGAAGAAATGAAAGAACGCTCATTCACTCAAACACGAACAATGAAGGGACATTCACTTGGCGATGATCTTGCTGTTTGTTTTTTCTGTTATTCATGTATTCTCTCAGCAACAAATCGAAGAGCGACGCAAGCAACGCATCATGGCAAGAGAGAAGGAATTGAATGATGGAGAAGACTTTACCGCGAACGAGAGAACACGGTCAGAACGTCTGGAACGTTTGAAACAGAAGAAGATTGCTCAACTTCGTGCAGAAGGGGTGCCTGATCAATACCTTGTCGATCTTCAAAAACTCAAAGTTTAATTCATTATCATCTCACATTTTTGTATTTTTTTGTTCAACATTCTTCCAAACATTGTCATACTCATGTATGTATGAAGATATTGATAATTCCCAAATCAGCGTGAAATAAAGGGTCATTTGAAATCAACTTTTCCTTCTGAGCGAATCTCACATTAAATCATTGATTTGTTTCCTTCACACAATTAACGATGACCCAAACTACAAAACTCATGAATGGACAATTTGATAGCCCTCTTCGATTTCAAAGCCCTGAACATCGTCCGTCACCTCTGAAAGTTCCTGGAGGACTATCACCAGAAAAGGAAAACAATGTAAATGAATTTATAACACCCAGACAAAACCGTTCTCAAGTCAGCCATGGTCATGAATGTCTCCAAACACCAGAATCTGTTGTCTCATCCGTCCGCCAATCCAACCGAATGCGGAAATCCAATACTTCAGCAAAACTCCCCCGTGTTGCTCTTCTCGGGGAAAAGTGGGCTCAAGAAAAAAAAGACAAGATGAAAGCTGAAGGTCGTGAATTGGCAAAAACACCGAAAACTCCTTACACTCCACGAACTCCAAGCAGTCTTCAGTCTCCAAGTGGCTATCAGGCCTTTGCAACGACCCCAGGAACTGTCCATCCCACTACACCGTCGAAGTTTCCGGCATCTCGGAGGAATACTCAATCAAAGAATGTTGAAGGAACTCAGAAAATGAAAGCAAAGAGATCACCAAAGCCAAGCTCGTCTCCACAAAAACAACAGATCAAACGCACTTCAGCCACGAAAGTGTCAGATGAGGATAAAAAACAAACAGCTGCCCAGAAACATATCGAACGAATTCGAAAAAGCCATCCAATTCAAAAAGGTGAAGACGTGTCAACACCACGAACAAAGTCAAGGAATCTGACTCGACTCTCTCCCGATAAAGTCGACTATGGACACTTGAAGAATCTTTCAAGCACTGCTCAGGTGTTCTCTCAGAACACCTCACATTATCATCAACACTACGAAGAAAATGTGAATGCTATCACCCCAACTGAACATGAGAATCTTCCTAACTCTAGTGGATCAACAAACACGAACGATTCTTTCTTCCCTTCACCTCCACGAGATGAAATGATGATTGACACAGCATCAATCATCGAGATGGCCAACACTAACCAAAACCTTCCGAACACATCCTTCTCTGAACTTATCACACAACACTCGCTGGAGATGTCATCTGCAAAGACAGCTCACGAAGAAGAACTTGCCGCTCTCCAGAGCCAAGTGGATGCCCTGGAACAAACAATGAAACTTCACCTCATTGAAAATGAAGCCATTCAGAGTGAAGTCAATAGAATTCGCATCCAAAATGAGGAAAACATGAACACTGTCAAGCGAGGAAGCGAGTTGATGATGAATGAGCTGAGAAAGAGAAACGAGCGAATCTCTCTACATATGCAATCAATCCCAACACAAACTCCAGAAGAAAAAGACGAAATCCTCACGAATCTGTTTGTGTCATTGAGCATCATGCTCAAGCTTCAATTTTCGTTGGAAAGTGTGTTTTTCTATAAACTCAAAATCATTCTTTTACCGTGCAGACCGACAAACATACCTTTCAGTGACAGATCTATACAATGAGATCCGCCTGTATCCCGTTGAGCAATGGAGCGAGAGGATCTATGAAGCTTTATGTCGACCAAAGCCATTTCAAATGGAATACCAAGAGATGCAATGGGTTTGAGTCAATTTAATTGGATCCACGTCACATATATGTCGCAAATTTCATTTCTTCTAGTCATGTATCTTGATTTTCTGCCCCTTTCCTCAAAAGATGCTGATCGTCCCCATCACAGAATTTGTGTGTGACAGAAAAATTAGACTGATAACTCTAAGAGGAAAACCTGTAACACAATAATGTCGTGAATTGGTTGATTACATAGGGAGTGAAGCGAAGCCTGAGGTGATTTCGTCATGAAGAGCTGAGAATTGGCTTTCCGCCTCCTCTCTTGGAAGTTTGTTCGTGTTGATCATCTTCATCATACCCATCTTCGCAACGGTAGCGCTCATGTGCTGTCTGATTTGTCCATACGTCAATTTCTTCTCACCAAGGCCAGTTCCACCTTGTTCTGATCCTGCACCAGATCCTGGACCGGCTGCGTACTTCTGGGAGAGGTCGTGATATGTAATGATATTTCGGAGCATCCAGATGGTTTTCCACAGCGGGCAGAATCGATCGTAATCTGTGTATGAGTTTTGTTGAAGGAAATCTTCTCTGATCATCTTGGCCACATCCAAAGTGACTTTTCCACCTTCGTCGAGTGAATCCTTTCCGACAAGCTGCACAATTTCCTGGAGGGAATCTTCAATTTGGAGGATCTCATGGCAGTGAGAACGGAGCATCACAAATTCCTTGTCGACTTCTTCGTAGTATGGCTCAAGGGCACGCTCGTATTTGGTGTACGACTTCAGCCAGTTGACGGATGGGAAATGCTTTCTCTGTGCAAGCTTCTTGTCAAGACCCCAGAACACCTGCACAATGTTCAGAGTGGATGTTGTGACTGGATCTGAGAAATCTCCTCCGGGTGGTGACACGGCACCGACAATGGTCACAGAACCCTCACGAGTGGTTTGGCCAACACGGGCTGGGCAGCCAGACGAACCAAGGCAACGGACACGACCAGAACGCTCGTAGAAAGAAGCGAGACGAGCACCGAGATAAGCAGGGTAACCAGAATCAGCAGGCATCTCTGCAAGACGACCAGAAATTTCACGAAGAGCCTCAGCCCAACGGGAAGTGGAATCAGCCATCATAGCGACATTGAGACCCATATCACGGAGGTACTCAGAAAGGGTGATTCCAGTGTAGATGGAGGCTTCACGAGCAGCCACAGGCATGTTGGAGGTGTTAGCAATCAAAGTTGTTCTGTTCATGACACCAACATCCTCACCCTTCACGTTGATGGTTAATTCTGGGAACTCAAGAAGCACTTCAGCCATTTCATTTCCACGTTCACCACAACCGACGTAGATAATAGCATCGGAGTTGGAATATTTAGACAGAGCTTGTGAGATGACAGTCTTTCCACATCCGAAGGCTCCAGGAATGGCACATGTTCCTCCCTGAACGACGGGGAAGAGAGAGTCCAGCACGCGCTGTCCAGTCAGAAGTGGGTTGACACCAGGCAGACGCTCTGTGACGGGACGTGGACGACGCACAGGCCATGTTTGCATCATTGTGTACTTGAACTTCTTCTCCATGAACTCGACTTCGCAGATGGTCTCAGTCAGGTCATAATCGCCTTCGGGGGCAATGAAGGTGATTTTGCCCATGGCCGATGGGGGGAGCATGATGGAATGGACGATCAGCTTGTTCTCCTGAACCCATCCAACGATGTCACCTCCTGTGACATTGTCGCCAACTTGCCAGTTGTTGGGGTGGAATGCCCATTGTTTCTTCATGTCAAGGGCAGGTGTGTTAACACCACGAGGAATGAAGATGTTTTGAGTGATTTCAGCGATTGATTCGAGCGGACGCTGAATTCCGTCATAAATCTGTGAAAGAAGACCAGGACCGAGATCAACAGAAAGGGGATGTCCAGTACGGAGCACAAGATCTCCAACAGAAAGACCAGCTGGAAAGGTGAGAGTAGAATTTGGTATGGTTTGTAGAGGAGGAAAAAGTGATGGACGAGAATGAGAGGTATGTACCTGTTTCCTCATACACCTGAATGGTTGCCGAATCACCTTCAAGACGAATAATTTCACCAACAAGTTCGCTTGTTCCGACACGGACCTAAAAGAGAGGAATGATGTGGAAGAATCAAAAGAGAATAACAAGTTATCGAAGAAACGATGGATAGATAGAAATATGGGAGAGATTAATAAATCACATACAAGTTCGTACATGGCGCTACCTCCCATATTATCGGCAATAACGACTGTGAGAATGGTGATAAAATAAATGTTGAATGGAGATGGTATGACAGCAAGGAAGAATTAAAAACAAATGAAAACTTGAATAAAATAAAAGTATATAGTGTAGACGTAGACATACCGGGACCGGAGACGCCTCGGATACGTCCAAATGACGATTCTTTTGCATGGTCACGGATTTTGTCTGTTCCCTTAAGTGATGAGCCAATCATGACTCTATCAATGAGAAAGGAGATGGAGTGCAGAAAATAGAGAGAAATAATCAGATGATCTGCGAAGAAAGCTGATTCATACGCTTCTCTCGATGGGAATTTCGAATCATGGTTCGATCTTCAGACAAAGATTCAGAGTCCAAAATCAGTGTCTGAAAGAGACAATTGGATATAAAAGCTCCTGTAGAGACCAATGACATTCTGAAATGACAAAACAGAAAAAGAGAAAACAAAAACAGCCAAAAAATCTGTCACCTCCCCGAATACTTCCTCTTCACACGCAGAAAAGCATCATTTCTCATTGCCTTCAGGCGGAGGAAGTTTTGTGGAGCAGTCCAGGTGGACCGTTCGATTGAATATAACTTTGTTCTGAAGCTCTCTTTGTCGTCAGCTTTGATCAATACTGATTTCTGTCCCGTCTCGTCGATTAGCAATTCGCCATATTCATATTGTGGGAGGTATGGTCGAGTAACACCGCTCTTGTAAGCACAACACACGCGATATCCGAAGAGTGAGTTGGGGTCAGCAGGATCTGTTGGTGTGGCTGGTTTGGGTGTTGGCTGAGATTCTTCTGATGATGCCGTTGGTTTGGAAACTTCTTGTGATGAGGAAGGTTCTGATGGTTCTGTTTTTGGTTCTTCAGGTTGTGAGGAGGATGGTTGTTGTGTTTCTTGGGCATCTTCCTGTTGGGGTTGTGGTGTTTCTTGGGCATCTTCCTGTTGAGGTTGCTCTTTTTCATCTTCTTTTTCTGGTTTAGGAGTGTCAGTTTGTTCTTTTGGCTCCTCTGTCGGTGTTTCTTGCTCTGAATCTTTCTCCATCTTTTCTTCCGTCTTTTCGTCCGATTTCGTTTTATCATCAGATGTTGTCACTGCAGGTTCTTTCGTTTCCTTCATTGGTGATGGCGATGGTGATGGTAGAGGTGTTTTATCTTTCATCTTCATTGTCGTCTCCCTGAGTTTGGCCAACTCCCCGTATGTGACTCTTTTGACTGCAATAATTGCATGGTTAGGATCGCAAACAATAGTGTCGCATTTATAGCCATCGCAACCGGATTCTTGAAAGACGATAACAACATTATCATTCCCGATATATCTCTTCCGTTCCAGCTGTTGCTGGTCACTCTTTCGGTAACATAAAAGAGTGCTAACATGATACATGCATTCTGTTTTTCCTCCGTTGATGACAGCATAGCGAGAAACGGGTCCATCGAGGTTTTTGGGAGAAATATCGAGATCTCCTCGATATCCAGTGAAACCCGAGAGCTGTATCTCATCTCCCAAAAGATCAAGAAATTCTGTGAATTCATCTGTGCTGTCTTTATTTCCAAACATCTCTGTTTCCTTCACTTGTCCTTCGCGACACAACAGGACTCCAACTTTCATCCGTTGATATGCCATCCCTTCCATGTCTTCAACTTGTAACAACGCGTCATCGAGTTCCTCTCCGACCAACTTGAGCAGTTTAGCATTTGGAAAGTGTGGAATGACTGTTTGTATAATGCGCAGAGGTGATGGCTGACCACCGAAGAATGTTTTGATAACATCAATCCCCTCTGCCTTCACAGCAACGTCAGGGTAGAAGGTTGACCCATCCTCCATGCGGGCAAGTACGTTGTAGATGTACTGTTTGTTTGTCTGATATTACGATAAGCAAAAAAACACGGGACGACAGAATGGATAACTTTAAGAAAAGTAACAAACTGCTTCCTTTAAAAAGATAGAAAAAACACAGGTTCCAGATTCTGGTGTCTCACAAAAATAGTGTGAGCATTCTTTTCCGAAAAATTGGTCACGATAGATTGCATCAAATGTTTGGCATTCCTGATATGATATATTGTCTTTTGTTCCTTCGATCCACCAAAAGGGGGCAGGTTTAAGTGTCATCGATCGAATGGAGGCAGGATGCGATGAATCAGTGAGTTGGGAATGAAACCAAAAAGGGGCTCATGGGCAAGATCAAGATGGAAGTTGCTCCAGTTCCTGGTCTGTTCTCTCGTCCTCTTTTCATCTCCCCGTTTCATAGCTGAAAAAGTTCTCCCTGAATCTGTCCTGAAATCATCCACTGCTCCCTCACTCATCCGTGCACTCTTCGAGGAAGGAAACAACCTCAGGAAAGTTCACGGTGATGAAGTCTGTGATTTCTCTCTCGGAAACCCATCACTCCCACCACCAAAAGCCTTTGCTGATGCATGTCTGACTCTTGCCCAAGATGTATGCAGCTTCTCTTCTTCTACTGTCACAGCCCCCTGTGGATCTCCACATGTACATGCCAAACATTGGTCGTCCCAAAACCCGTGCTGTACTCGCTCGAGAACTCTCTAAATGGTACAATTGCCCAATCACCGAAGCCGTACGTCTTCATCAATCTATCTCATAATTCCGCTTCTGGCCAGAATCTTGTCTTGTCTTGCGGTGCAGCTGCAGCCATTAACGTTCTCTTCCATTCTATCGTCGCGGAGGGTGATGAAATCATTGTCAACGCCCCCTACTTCGCCGAATATCTCGGATACAGTCGAAACGTTCGTGCAAATCCGGTCGTTGTTCAATGCGGTATTTCTTTGAGCCCATTCACTTCTTAATCAGACAATGATTTCAACCTCGATGTGGACGCGATTGAGAAGGCAATCACGGACAAGACCCGTGCCATCATCATCAACTCTCCAAACAACCCAACAGGCAAGATTTACTCTGAGGAACTCCTCATTCGCCTCGGAAAGGTCTCACATATCCCATCTCCTCCTTATACGCCCCTTTTGCATTCGCCTTTTTCAGATGCTCATGAAAGTGTATACTGAGCGTCTCTCCCGCAACAAGGAAGCTTCGCCAATATTCATCGTGTCGGATGAGCCCTATCGCAGGATCAGCTACATCCCAGGTGAACTGCCATCGATCTTCAACTGTTACAATTATTCATTCGTTGTTTCGTCTTTTGCAAAAGACTTGTCGATTCCAGGTGAACGCCTTGGTTTTATCGCCATTTCTCCTGCTCTTCTCTCACCACCACTGATCACCGCCCTCTCTGTTTGCCATTCTACTTCATCTTTTCATTCTCAATCACTTTAGACGTACACACGTGTCCTCGGCTTTGTCAATGCTCCTTCATATGCTCAATTTGCTCTTGAACTTGCCCTTGATGCGGGTTGCGATATCTCTGAGGGAGTTAAGGAATACAAGAGTCGCCGTGACGTCCTCCACAAGGGTCTCATCGATGCTGGCTTGGAATGTGATCTCCCTGAAGGTGCATTCTATCTCTTCCCTCGAGTTCCAGCTGGCATGGATGATCTAAGAGTGTGCTCACCACCACATTATTCATTGTCATCGATCAATCTTTTTTTTCAGTTTGCAGCAATCCTCAAGGAACAACTTGTCTTGGCTGTTCCTGGTCGTGCATTTGGTGACTCAAACTGTGTCAGATTTGCCTATTGTGTGGATATGAAGACAATCCAGACAGCTATCCCCAAAATCAAAGTTGGTGTCGAAAAAGCTAAGCAGGAGTTGGCTGGCAAGTAAACTGTCATGTAAAACCATTCAACCATTAATTTGCATCGCTCTATGAATGTTATTCGTTTCTCTCTCCCGTCTGTGTCACAACCCATTTTCCCAAAACATCGTTTTCAAAAACCGCAGAGCCAACAGTTTATGTCGAGATAATCACCTCCGAAGTTGGTTAAAGAAATCATTCGTTATTTGATCTGTGAAATGAAACCAACAAAGAAATCGAGAGAAGGTCGTTTATGTCTGGACAAGCTCAATCTCAAAGTACAAATCAGAATTTGGAGGGATGTCTGGTGGGGCTCCCCTCGGCCCATAACCGAGGTTGGAAGGGATATACACTTCTCGGACGCCTCCCACTCGCATTCCCTCAACACCAATTTCAAACCCTGGAATAACGTCTCCTCTTGATAGCCGGAATGTGAAAGGCCGAGACTTGTCCTTCGTCTTGTCAAACACTCTGCCTGTGGGTCCTCTAAGCCGACCAGTGTAGGTGATCTTCACAGGTCGTCCGCTCATCGCAACGCGACCTCGACCGACGACTTTGTCGACAATTCTGCATCCTTTCACAACCCTTCCGACAGTGTTGTTAGTCGTCTTCTTTTCTGCCTTCGGCGTTTCGGGTTTCTTTTCAACTTTCGCGATTGGTGCTTGTTTCGTTTCAATTGGAGCCTCTTTCTTGGGTGTTTCCTTTTTAGGTGTTTCTTTTTTTAGTGTTTCTTTTTTTGGTGTTTGTTTTGGAGTTTCGATTTTTGCTTTGGCTTCAATGGATGTCTTAGCTGTTTGAGGTGTATGGGTAACTTTTTTCTCAGCCTGTTGGGGAGTAGAGTATTCCCTTTTGACGGACGTCCTTGTGTGAGTTGTTGGTGGGGTAGGTTTGCTCTCTTCACTGCTCTCCATTTCGCTTTCATCCTCCAAATCACTATCTTCGTCTGAATCTTCTTCGTCCATTGAGGAATCTCCCAATTGAGATGAGCTGTCCTCTTCAGAACCGCTTCCAGCAAAACTTCCTTCCTCCGAACTATCTTCTGCTTCTTCAACTATTGGCTGAGAAAATGGTTTTGATGCTGGTCCTGAGAATGGATTTTTGGGCGGAACACTAAACGGATTTGGTTTTGTGGGTTGTTTAAATAAGTCTGCATGGAGGTCAGCTACTTCTGCAATCCTGCTTTCAGAATCCTCATCCGATTCCGAAAGTTCAGATGATTCATCTGAGTCTAGATTTTCGGATTCGGATTCCTGGTTCTCAGACAAGTTCCTGAGTCGAGCAAATTCGTAGGGAATCTGAGGCACAAAGAAAATGAGACAAATGAAAGCTCTATACCAATAAATTGCCAGAAATAGTTACGGCGTGTTGTCCACTAACCCCAAATCCACCGGATGGGTCGCTGGGTTTGAATTGAAAACTGAGTCTATGATGGGGATGCTGTTTGGAGAGGATGCAAAGAACTTGTGCAGGACTCTAAAGAAAATGACATGAAATGAATGGTTGATTGAAAACTTTGTCATCATCTTGATATCTGTTCAATTGAGAGAGAAAAGTTGAGATGGAACTCAAAGAACAGTGGCAGACTGAAGAACGGATGCTGTATCATTCACTGGAATGGTTTGATATGCAACTTGTGTGATTTCGAAAGTTGTTCCTATCAAATATTAATTGGTTAAAGTGTTGAGAAACCAGTTGGGAGGTTGATTGATGACTTTGAGTTTGGTTCGAGGGTTACAGCTTAGAGAATGAAAAAAGAAGAAAAATGAGAAAAACAAGCGATACCAAAGAATGTCATAGTATCTGTGTCGTGTGTCCTGGGATCCAGACCGTGAGATCAGATATGCCCACAACATTAGGAAAAAAGACTGGTCCTTTCAATTATGTGCATATCAATGTGAAAAGCCCAAAAAAGTCTTCAGGAACACTCTCCAAGTATCTATTCGCCTCATTTCTCGTTCTCCGAGACATCAGCCAAATCTCCACTCATCAACCCAAACACTCGATCATGAAGTCCATTTCCATCCTCGTCACTCTCTTCATCAACTCCAAATTGTTTAACCAACTCTGAAAGCGGAATTTCCCGAGTGGTTCTTTGTGTATACTCAAACCAATCCAGATAATCCATCTCGACTGTAAAATCGTGTTTTGCGTGCTCATTTTCAGCACCCTTCTGTTCAACTTCAAGTGCGGCTAGAGCAACGAGAGGAGATACTTCTCTCCCGCTGGAGACGTTGATATTGTCGTGTGAGACGACGTCTGCAAAAAAGGGATGATCCATCGCTTCTTGACAACTTATTCTTTCTTGGTGGTCAAACCTGAGCATACGATCAATCAGGTCAATCACTTCTGGTGTGCATAGTTCTGCAGAAGCTTCTGGGATGAATGAATCCCAACTCCGTTGTGGATAATTTTGAAGCGTCTCTGGCTGTGGAACAACCAGTTCGTATTTTCTGAGATATTGAAAAAGAGAATCTGATCCCAACACTTGTGTTATTTTCACAAGTTGGTCATCATCATCCTTTCCTCGGAAGAATGGCATCCGTTTGAAGATGATTGCCGCTAAAACACAACCTAATGACCAAATATCTAACGAGTAATCATAACACCGCAGATTAGTGAGTAGTTCTGGCCCTTTGTAGTGACGAGAAGCCACTCGGACATTGTATTCTGTTCCTGGACGATAGAACTCTGCCAGACCCCAATCAATAACCCTGAGTTTCTACGAACCTAAAATAAAGTCAAATGTACATACATGCTGGGAATGATCAATCATTATATTGTGAGGTTTGATATCTCTGTGCATTATTCCTCTCGAGTGAGCATACCCCAATGACTTCAGTATTTGGTAGAAATAATACTTGATTTCATGAAGCTGCAACTTCGGATATAATTCTCGGAAATCGTCGTTGTCGACTTCTTCAAAGATAAATCCAAACATTTTGCTCTCCGGATCGCGTACAATATCAAAGAGTGTGACAATATTCGGTCCTTGATCGAGACAACTGAGAATTTTCACTTCTCGTTGCAATTTCTTCTTTCTGATCGGCCGAAGGACTTTGATCGCACACATTCTTCCATTTCTTACGTCAATCCCTTCAAAAACCTCCCCAAATTTACCGTGTCCGATCTTCTTGATTAGTTCGTATGGCTCACACTGACTACGAGAGAAATAATCCAGAGACAGTTCAGATGAGAGGATATTCGAGATAGTGGGAGAGAACAGACTTTGGTACGATGTGTGTCGATTCAGGGTCCGAAAAATCGTCAGGAAATTGTTTTAGAGCATCTGCATGAACACGTGCAACAGATGATCTCCATTTTGCTATCTTCCAAGGCTGGGTTGAGAGCATTGGTGTCCAGAAATTGTTTCATGTGGGTTGCTCAAATGGCAAGTACGAAAACACGCGCCACACAGAGTGGTTCAAGTTTGACTTTACTTGGTACTATTTCTGTTGTTTCTTTGTAGAAGGAGGGCGGCAGCAGGTCACGGAACTTCAGAGGGAAGTGTGTCTCCAAAATACATCATCTTTTGTAGGAAATACGAAAGGCGTTTGATTGTTTTGACACGGGTATGTGACAATACCTCTTCTTTTACTAATTTTTTACCAGATGGATCCGGAAGTGTGAATGCTTTCACTGCTCTGAAAGGTTGTGTTCCTCTTCGAATATCATCTCATCTCAGTCACGCTTACTGTTCTTGGCTTTCAACCAAAAAAGGCAGATATTCGGAAATTACTTCAGAAGGAACGCTCAGATGTCATTATTGATGATGTGTGAAGCATTTTTTCTTCATCTCGGTCCAGAATACTCTTCTTGATTTTAATACCTTTCTCGATATCGTCACAGAAATGATGGTTTGATTTTTTTCAGTTTCTGTCTTTTCTAGGGAACACCACCGCCTGAGCGGGTATGTATTTCAACTTCAAAAACTCTTCATGTGAATTCAGGAGTTGTACAAAGCATATCATGAAATGGGTGGAATCAACCCTCAAACTGGAGAAGATCGAGGGTTGGGCGTAGATGAACTCCGAATTGTCGCAGAGGAGCGACTTGGTCTAAAGCGAGGAACGCAACGGATGACAGACGAAGAACTGCAGGAAATGGTCTTTCAAACTCTTCCGAAGGAAACACAAGTCCTTGTTATGCAAGGAAAGATTCCGCTCGAACAGCAACGGATTAATTTACCAGATTTTTTGAGGATGATGAAGAAAACCGGACAATGTTGATCGTTTTGATTATTTTTCATTTTCTTCATTTCATAAACATCTTTTGTTACATCACACTTCTCTACAGACACATTTCTCTCGAAATTCCCTTAAGATTTGTTTTGCCATCATCCGTCTCAATGGAGAAGTATCTGAAAGAATTGATCACACTCATTGGGCAATTGACCCCAACAGATATCCCAGATCAGTTCCTTGAACAACTTGAGCTGTTTTGTACCGGAAAAACCAGGAGACTCACTATCCAATACACTCCTAACCCACCAACGACGCAAACCCAAGATGTTTTTGCTCTTCACTCAGCCCAAAAACTTCTTATGTTCATACTCAATACTTCTCAAGATTCAGATCGCTTAACACTCCAAGATCTTGTTGTCTTCACGACTCAGAGCTGGAAAACTGTTATATATGCTATAAATGGACCTGTATCGACGCTAATGGCTAGAACGCTGTCTTTTTCGCCAACCAAATCCGAAAAGGAGCAACGTATTCTCTTGGATACTTCGTCATTCACGAAAACACAACTCCACCTGTCGCTCTTCTCGTCAACAACAATTCCTCTTCCAACTCTCCCTCCCAATTCCTTTCCACCACAGCGTAGCTATCCTCAGACTTTTCAAGAGGCATTTTCGATTATCACTCATTTTAACGAAGCAATCAACCAATGGAATCTAATTCTGGAAAATATAGTCGCACTCCAACCATTTCAAACAGAAACGAACTCTCAGACCCCGCTTCCTTCTTCCATTGTCGTATCTCCATTTGTATGGCTCAACTATGCAGATTCATTCCCATCCATCGCCCCACATACATCAGAGCATCTCAGAAAGGTTCATGGACAGATCATTCCAGATATCCAACAACTGCCGCCTTATTGGACAAAGAGATTTCTTAGACTTCAATTTTTATTGAATTATACCAATGATGTTCACGAACGAATGTCAACATTTATCTCTCGCTTTCCAAGCTCAGTAAAGACCTCAAACGATGATACAATCGGAGAAACAGACTCAATTCTGAACAGTATACATTCTTTGGGATCATCACTTCGCACATCGGATCACAATCTCCCACAGCTCGTTCCATTTAATAAATCAAAGGCGGAGGACTACCTTTCAGAGGCAAAGGTTCTCTCAGAGTTTTACAATGAAATTTTGAATGAATACTTTTATGACACGGAAATTCCACAATTGAACACAAGCCGTTTAAGAGCATTCATCACAACCAAGTTCAAATCGGTGAAAACAAGCAACCCACAAAACATCAGAGAAGCCCTTCTCTTTTTCTCAATATTCCTTGCGTCATGTTCTAACTCAAGCTCAATTGTTGGACCTGTTCTCTCAACTTTCTCAAAAGACAAAACAACTCTACAAAGTCTCACCCTCACTCGCGCCGAAATGGAGAAGAAATTCCGTAAAAGTCTCCCAAACCGGAGAGGCACAGTTCTCGACAGTCTCAGAATCCAGCCCATCGCGGTGGCTGCCAAAATCAAGAGAAGCATCGACTTCAATAAAGAGTTTATCCAACTGATCAAAGAATTTGTTGTGAATGAGAACACTGCTGGGCTGTTTGAAGGATATGATCCCGTCTACCTGTCAAATGCCCCCCAAACTCGAACAATTAAGACCCCCACAAACCTCGATTCAGTGTCTATGGTATCATCTAACTCGTCAAGCGATTCGCTGCAGCAGAAAGGCTCGACTCAGAAAAAGAACACAATTTCAGATTCGTTCGATGATGGAGAGGGAACAGATCAGATGGACTCAACAGGTGCACTCCATTCGGGACCAGACGGGCCGAAGCGTAGTAAATCGAAGACGGGAGCTGATTCGACGTTAATAAAGAAACAAAGACCATCGTTGTTTCAAACATTTCTCCTCCCTAAATCACCTCTCGCCCATGCCTTCACAATGATTACAGAATGCCCAACTGCCTTCAACAACAGATTCCTCAGCTTCCTCCCATTTCTCGAGCAGATGCAAGCGTATGGACAGGTCGAATTCATGTCCTCACAGTTCCATCAGAAGTTCTACAATCGGTACATCACAACTTACTCACACCTCCTCAACTTTCATCGATATCTTCCTATCTTCGACGAAGACTCATTCGCCAAGCATCTTTCAGCTTTCAACAATCGTTTTGCCTCACTGGATCATCTGATTCTGAGTGGTATGGGGATGCTCATTAAGAATTCGACTCCGATTCGATCCCAATTTCCCTTGTTCAGCACGAAGATCTATTCTCTCTTCCCAATGAGGAAGAGCCTCCAACAATCTGTAATTTCTCTGATGGAGACAGAGCAGCAAACATATATATCGATGGTGTCTCAGTTCGATCATCTTCTAGAATCAGCTGATCCTCTTGAAATGTCATCACTCTCCACCAAAACACGAACGAGTCTCAAAACCACACAAGACACAGCCCAGCCACCCTCTCTCAAAACAATGTTCACACTCCGAAATTTATCTCCTGATGTTCAGAAAGTCTTTCTGGCGAAGCAGTTGTTCTCTGTCATCAAAACCAGGAAGATCATCCTCGAAAAGACACTCCCTCAAATCAACTCTGACTCTAGTCTCCAGAAACATTTTCAACAAATTTCATCATCAAACGAGATTCTAGAAACACTTACAGCATCAACTCTGAGAATGGTCTCCACAATCCAAAAGAGACTGCATTCCTCTGTGCGTTTCCTCTCGTCATTCTTCCGAAACGAACTCGTCTTGACAATTGTGGATCCAACAACAGTCACACAAAGACCAGCATCCTCAAACAGTACTGACAAGTATCATCGGATGCTTCTCTCGTTAGACAAGTCTCTCACTCGAAGCATCGTCCCGCATCGATCGAGTGCAAGATCCGCCAACGCAGCGCAGGAAGACAACTATCTCAATCAATTCTCCATCAAGAACACGCAGGCGTATGTCTCATTTGGATTGAAAGATGTCGCAATCAACATTAATCCCAGGATTCTCGCATCTGTCATCCAAGTTCGACAGATTTTAGCTAATTATCACATTCTTATCGTTCCTGGAATGAAGGCTGTTCATTTCCCGGACGAATTATCAACTATTTTGGCGGAATGCAACCGATTTCCAAACATTCTGGACACTTTCTCACAAATTCTCAGACTCAGACAAAAGTTGTACATGGAAATGCATCCGCGTTTAGTGCCTCTCTTCTCCATCGAAGCCTCGATCTTCGAATTGGTTTTGTTGAAAGCTGCTCAATCGCTCAAATGGTCATCTCCATCACTCTCGACGACAGTTCATACTCTTATGTATTATTTGGAACGAACGGAGAGTATTCTGAAAAATAGTTCGCTCATTCTCAGTGCCTGTGACACCCTTATTCTCGAAACATCCCGTTTCCGCTTTTTTGGCCATCCGGACAAGTTTGATTTGATGATCCTCGCAGAATACACGGAAGAGATGAAGCAGCAGATCCAAACATCGATCATGAACCTCAACCAAATGTCTTCGTATCTTCAGACTCTTTTGGAACTCCTTTTTAGCACCCTTGCTGGGGATTTAAATGCGTTCTACATTCTTCAGATCGAGCTCACCGAGTATCGACGAAATGAATTCCAACAAAGAGAAACAACGACATTACCGATTAATCAGGACCAGAGTGAGCGAGATGATGGTGATGACTGGAAGAGCAATGACATCACCTCTCATCCTCTCTTTCTCTCATTCGTCTCCAACGATCCGCTACTTCATGAACGATACAGTCACCTTGCAGCCGCATCTCCCCTCATGCCAACGCTCAGACATCTTTACGGAGTGACATCGAGCCAGCCCGTCTTCACGACGGAACAACTACTCAACTGGAAACACAACCAAGCCATCGGAGATGATAGCAGAGGATTTGACACGAATGAGGGTGATTTTGACCACAATATATTCCTCTTTCACCCGTTTTTTGGAGATTCGAAAGTGTTCTCCGACTTAAAAACCGCTTTTCATCGACTTTTTCTGTACTACTCGCAACTATTCACAGAAGCTGTTCATCACGTCGTTCTGGAATCGCTGAAAGGTCTGAACAGATCATTCAAACCGGAAGTCGGCAAACGACTGACAAGTACAGACTCACTCGTCGCCGCTGTGATGATCGATACGTTCTTCACCGTTCCCAAGTTTTCATACTCGCCAACTTTTGTCTCAGTGCAGAAAGCTGTTTCACTGTACATCACCACTCTGATTGAAGGATTGTCAGAAATTCCACAATGGAATGACAGTGAGTTGGTGAAATCGTGGATTATTGTCCGGAGAAGTTCCCATCCACACCAGTCAATGTCAAAATATCACACTCAGACAACATCAACTCTCCTTTTCAACAAAGTTCAAACCGCACCATTCGCCGAAGAAGTCGCTCCAGATGAAGAGAGTGTCCGATCGGAAACGTCTTTCCAGTATCCATTTGACTTTGCTGAGATTGACGATAATCCAAGCAATCAATCAGACATCAGCGAATACGAAGACGATGATTATATCGTTCCTGACGATACCAACACACATAATCGTTTCTCGCCCGAGAAGAGGATCGCACTGATGAACCAGAAAATCTCGCTTGATATTCTGAACGAGTTGGGATACGAAATCTCATATGATGGACAAGTCACTCAAGTTCCAGAGACGCCATACACAATCCCTGGGCAGATGGGGATGGGTCCGAGTGACACACCCTCAAATGGAATGAACATGTCTCTCTGGGATGCCATCTCATCCAGCCAATCTGTCCTCATTCAAGCACTGGAAGTCATCAGCATCATCCCGTCCGAAACGGAGTTCATTAAAGCAACTCAGGAACGATTCTCGATCCTGTCTTTCTTGTTTCAGTACAACCCATCGAGTCTCTGTGATGAAATGAGTTATCTCAAGAATAAGCCGTTCCATCAACGAGATCTCCCAACATTTGCTCTCCCAAGCTCTTTCGAACTCACTCCTGAAGCAGATGTTCCAATAACGTCGACAACAAGCAAACTTCGGAACACTTTCTGGAATGGCTACAGGTATGTCGTCGTTAATCGACCCATACCTCCTGTGGATGAGTCTCCGTCAACTTTCATCCCTGACGAACTGCCTTACACATGTCCTTTTGACGGGAAAGAGTTTCCTTCGCTTGTTTCTGTCACGAACCACATTCATGCAGCTCACCAAAACATTAATCAGTCGGAAAAGCAGCTTGCCTTTGCGAGTCTCCAACGACACTACATTTCTCGATCATTGGAACGACTTCAGCTGTGGGAGCAAGCCCTTGGAATTGCGAAGATGAACAATCAGAAAAAAATCATTGAATGGGCGGAGACAAACGGAATGCTGGTCGTCCAACCCGAGCCAGAAGAAGATTCTGACGGCGTCGTCGCAGCAATCCATGATGATGACACAGCTCCAATTTCATTAACTGACATGAATCTTCAGGGAACAGCTCTCTCTGTTCCATCATTTCTGTCGCAGAGAGAAAGTCTTCTCGCCTTGCCGACACATGGATTGCAGGGAATGGCCTCATTCTCATCAATGTCCTCTCGGGCGTCCACTGTCTCCGCGAATTCTCAGACACATCTCCCATCTCGCTTGAGCACCTTTGCTCTCGCCAACTCATCGCAACCCGAACAGAATGTAATAAATGCATTCTCGGGTATGCCTGTCAGATCAACGCAAGCCAACTCGATCATGTTCGCTCAAGGTGAATACTCGCTGCACAAGAAGAAGACATACTCCAACCAACCACGAACTGAGAAGCTAGTTGTCAACAAACCGAACGAAGTCTCGATGAGATCTGTCCAGTTTTCGCCTATCCCGGATCAGTTGGTTCAGGTTCTTCAATCAATCATCGAACATATGTACCTCAGCGAATCAGTCGTTCTCTCGTTCGATTTCGCGTTCGAGTCAATCTGCGAACAACTCCGACATTGGCAGGAGATCTTCTGTGATCGACTCAAGGCTGAGGTGAACATCCTCCTCCAATTTCTCGAAGTTGAACTCGGGTTCATCACTCAGAACATTTCTGGAACGATTGAAACCATCGACGACCTCCGAAAACTCCAAAAAGCATTCGAAGGCTTCGGTGATAAATCAAACAGTTTGGAGCTCCTCCTCAACGAGTGCAAACTACAGGTCGATGTATTACTCTCAACGAGAGACGAAGAAGAGAACAAGACAGTCATTACATCGCACAAAAAGTGTCATGATGTCTATGACGCGATGTTGCAAAGACGGAGGCGATACAACCAATCTCTCGAGTACAACAAATCTCATCTCAGCAATGCCCTTCTTCGTACTCAGGAATCCTTCCTTTCAGGGCTTCAGTGGCTCATTGGAGACGTCAAAAACGCTCTGGAAATTCTCCAAGACCCAGCACAAGATCCAAAAACCCAATTCAAAATGGCAAGTCGATATCTCGTCCAAGTTGACGATAAAATCGGGACTCTCGCAGATCTGAACGAAGACGAGCAGTTTCTGAAGATGGAGTTGACAGTTAGTGAGCAGCTCTTCCAGTTGAAGCCACAACTCTACTATGTGAAGGAACTCTATCGACTCTATATCGAGTTCACGGAGTGGAAAGTTGTTTTCAGGGAAACTTTATTTGAAGATATAAAATTGGACGAAATTGAAGAGAAATTGAACTCGTATATGTCAAGACTGATGATGCTGGAACATTCTTCTCCTCCTCATCCAATGAAGCTGATCATTGAAACAGAAATTAATAAAATTGTCAACCTCCAAACCGTGTTCTCACTGATCGACCCAAAACAGATGAAGCCACGTCACTGGAGAACTGTGGGAGAAAATGCTCACCTCTCCGAATTCGTCATCAATCCATATCCCACCCTGGGAGATATTCTCGATTCCGACCTTCTGGAAAAGAAAGAAGTCTTCATCAAATGTATCAGCCAAGCAACAGGAGAGGCCAGGATCGAGACGGATCTTCGATTGATTGAGACTCTCTGGAATCGCGAGATCTTCATCGAATTTGAATCAAAAGGGTCTCACAAGCTCGTCGATACTGATTCGTGCACTCGTGTCATCGATGAGGCAGAGAGCTCTCTTCTTGCACTCTCGCAACTGGCCACTGCCCAGTACAGTCAATGCCATCTTCCCAGAATTCTAAACTGGAGCAAGAAACTCGCTCCGCTCCAGAATCTCGCGAAATTGCTCATCTCCACTCAGCAATCATACTGGCGTCTGAAAGGGTTGTTCAGCTCCGAAGAAGTCTCAAGATCTCTCCCAATCGACTCAAAGAACTTTTCTATTCTCATCAGAGACTGGACCCAGCTCATGGCGAAGATCAAAGAGCAACCACTCGCTGTAATCTGCCTTTCACAAGGAGAGTACGTGGCGAGTGCTCTCCCACAGATCCACAATAATCTGATGGAGCTTAACACGACTGTCGTTCCGTATCTCCGCACCGTTCAAGAAGGTTATCCTCGATTGTATCTTCTGAGCGAGGACAATTTAATCAGCATGATCTCGTTCACCGACAAAGGAGATGATCTGACTGATGTCATCCACAAATTCTATCCCAACATTGTATCACTGGATTTTGCGACTTCAGGAAATTCACAACTCTTCACAAAGCAAGACTCTCAAGACAATTCGGAGGATGATGATTCGCACGAAGGTAGTGATGCCGAATCTCATTCTCACTTCTCCTTCGAGATCCAACATCATTCAGACGCCGAATCGGAAAGTAATCTTTCATCGTCGTATCGCTCTGTCCTTCCCACCGAGCGAAGGTCGAGCGCCCAATCAAGTTGGGATGTCAGCAGTCAAGATGAGAGCCAATTGGATGGGATTCAGAAACGGATCCGTCACCAATCAAGACAGGCAAGCGCTAAAAGTGACTCATCCGATGATGAAGACGACAATTTTGTCATTCAACTCACAAACAAGAACCAGAAGAAACCAAGGAACTCTCACGTGAGTCAAATCTCAGGAATCTCCTTCACCAACACCAAACAATCGTCGATCGTCTCAACAATGTCATCATCAATCGATTCTCAACGCGCATCAGCTGTCGAGGATTTCGTTGAGAGAGGAAATGCTGCACTCACTATCACTGGCTTTGGAGGCCTCCTGAATGAGAGGGTTCAATTCAAAACACCACTTCGGTTCAGACCGGGAAAGGACTACTCCAGCTTCTTTGCTCTGTTTGAACGAGAAATGAAGGAGAGTGTTTCTGGAATGCTTCTCCATTCATTAATTGACTTTGTTGGAGTCATGTGTCATCCGCAAAACGAATCGGAACAAGTACCGTCGTCTCGAGCACCCTATGATCTGATGGACAATGAATCGATCGAACATCAGGAACAGAGTGAAGACATGATCAGAGAAAAATTCGAAATGCTTCAAAAAGATCCATCTGAAAATGTGAACATGGTCACTCTTCTTGCCATCCACCCATCCACCCTCGACTGGAACCTGATGGACGAGCTCCGTCATCTCCTCATCCTTCTTTCCTCCAGCCTCATAACCTCGAACAATGAAAGCTTTGCTGCTTTCATTGAAACAACTCCAGCTCAAGGCCTTACATTTGCTATCAATGCCTTCCTGTCATATCAAGTGTATTCGATCCTCATCGAGATTTACGAACAGGATTGGAAGGATTATCTCACAACATTGGATGAGAACAAGAAACCGCAACCCGTTCACCATAAGCAATCAGAACCCGACGATTGGTTGGCAGTGACAATCCATCTCACTCAGAAACTGTTTAGGAATATCACGTTGATGCTGCAGCGATTCCTTTGGAAAGAGATATCAGCCCTGAACCGACTCAAACTCGAGCAACTGTGCTTCACTGTCACTTCTCTTCTGACATACCTCGAGCATCTCGCTGCGAGTCGGTTCAATGTCCTAGTTTTCATGTCAATGTATATGTCGTTTCCATTCTATCATCTCTCTCTCACAAACATCTCGATTTCGATGATGAATCGAATTATCGGCACTCATCTCAATTCGGGAGTACCAATCAATCGCAACCTCATCAACCAGCACAATCCACTCCTCCCTTTCAGTTTTGCTGGGTCGGATAAACCTCCAGTCACATCCCAAAAAGATATCGATTCAATTGTTGGAGACCAAGTCATTCCATATGGAAACGAATTTCTAGGACTGTCACTCTCCTCACTACAATGTCCAGCCTTCTTCTCGTATCGAACCCCGTACGCACGAAAGAGGGATGAAGCTTCTCAATATCAACGCTTCACATCGCTGACACATCAACGATATTCCATCGTCAAAACAGCCGCATCTCTCCAGACTCCAATCGTTCGGTCGTTTCACAGGCCGCTGAGTGTCGTCATCAAAGAATTTTCAGTCATCCCCCACGATTCTGGTTTCTACTCGAACGATGGTGTTAGCTCAGCGATCACTCCCTCCGCCATGCAAAATTCCATCCAATTCCCTCTATTCCAATACGACAATCTCATCCAGAGTGAGGAACTGATCACAGAATTGGCCTATTTCAGTGGTCAGAGTCTCCACGTCTTTCATGGAATCTACGATTCAACTCCTGCACATGCCCTTTCAAGGTTCATCTCTGGAATTGTTGGTTCTGGCCTTTGGGGGCTAATCAGCCAAATCAATCAACTTCCTCCAAGTGCTGTTCAAAATTTGGCCAATGTTCTGAATACACTTCGCGTAGCTCGCCTGAACGAGCAGAGTCATGTAACACTCTCCGAAAGAATCCGATGTCCCATCTCATCCAGTTATGGTCTCTTCTTCTCAGCATCAGAATCCACACATACCACACTCCCTCCAACTCTCAGAGCGAGCTTCCGACCTTTCAACCAAGGGCACAATCGATATCCATCAATCATCGCGAGCCAGCTGATTATGAACGGGTTCAGATTTGCTTTTCCACTCACGGAGACTATAATCAACTTTATCGAAGCTTTCGCAAATGGAACAGAAACACATGAATCACAATATACGTCAACAATCTCTTTCATTTTGAAGGAGGGTTTCCATGTCTTTGGGAAGGTGTTAAACAGATACTTCTTCTCACTTCTCCCAGCTGCATATTCTGCCAAAGCACAGAATACTGGCTTCTCTTCATTCATCAAAGAAGAATTGTTCCGACTCAGCGAGATGCGAGTCCCAACCCCACCCGAAACACCTTCATCGGACGACGATACTACACTAAATATGACATACAAGATCATCAACGAAGAAGGTGATACGAACGTCCTGGTTACTGCACTGCAACACGACTATCTGATTTACATCGCCGAGAAACTTACGCTTGCTCATCTCCTCTACATCGAATTGAAGCGTGTGAGTCAACCTGATCATCACAATCTTCTGGAATCACTCATCGAAATCTATTTCCCTCAAATTGCAGAATATGTCCTTCCTCTTTCAGATGATGAAGCTGATGAAGAAACGCCACTCCTTCGACTCGAAGAGGAGTATCTAGCTTCGACCCAAACGGAGCAGTCATGTGAAGCCAAAATCACGTCACTCGCTCTTCATCTCTCAGCAGCCCTGATCGTTCCCCAATCACACCAATCATCGTCAAGTCATCATTCATCACTTCTGGATTCTCACAGTTCAACAAAGTTGATCAATCCATTCGTCCCTGTCAGCACTTCAAGATATGTTCGATTTCAGTTGACCCATTACGCGTCGAAGACACACATTTCGGAGAGTCATCCACTCTTTCTCAATGCCAACACATTCTCGAACCATATCAAAAGGACAGATCTGAAGGCAATGTTTTCTCAGACATCATTTGACCAGTCTCTTCCCATGTCAGCGTCGGGAAAAGTCTCTGAATCTTGGAAAACGAATCCAACTAGACCAGGAAATAGTTCAACGGACGCGTTTCTAACTTCAATCTTTCCAGATACTCGATCGGCATCACTCTCGGCAGGTATCTGTCTCCAACCTGATGAATTTCTGACGGCCGCTCCAGTATTCCGTCGACAAAAGTCGATTCCAAAAAAGAAGAAAGAAGTCATCCATAAAAGACACGTCACCAAACTCAAAAAGAGTAAAAAGACTGGACAGGTTGAGAAAAATACTCAAAGTCGCCCAGAACCTCTCGATATTCCTCTAACTGGGCCGGATGTTGAAGTAATTGATTGGATCCGTCCACACATCGCCGCAGATCTTCTAACACCAGGCGAAATCGTCAAACACTTCTCAATCGGCAACTCCGATCTTCTGAAACAGTGTTACAGCTCTGCTTCTCTCGTCCTTCAACTCTATCGATTAATGCAGAATCCGTTCTATCTCTCACCTGTCAATCAGCATCGGATGCCGCAATTCAGTCCAGTTGTTGTTGTTGGGCCAACGGGAAGTGGGAAATCAACACTTGTCAATATGTTGGCAAACATTCAGACACTCACTGGTGCCCCAACACGAGTGATCCGCTTGACAGCGAATTCCTTCACGTTGGCACAACTTCTTGGAACATTCTCTGCATGTGATGATACCGATCTCCTCTCACCGTTCACGTCTGACCCAAATACGGAAATATGGTCGCCTGGTCTCATCCCTCTCCTCCTTGACGAACTTGGAGCTCAATACAAAACTCCTGAACAACAGAGGGCAAAACTGATCTCTCAAGCTAAGTCAAGGCACCGTAGATTCACAAAACGGGCAGATGGGATAATTCTTCCCTACGATGAAGTGAACAACGATCAAACTCAATCAGATCCGATGCCTGCGTATGAAACGATGGACATCACGCATTCTCAGCGAGATATAAATCCTGGCTACGTCAACCAAAGCTCGGGAAGCATCTCTGAAGATCCTTCCCAGCCTCTTCTCGAAGAATCAAACCACGATGAAATCTTCCTCGTTCTTGATGTCACTGGAGGATATACCAACGTCCCTGATTCTCTTGCCTCTGAACTTCCTGCATTCGACAGGCCTATGAGCACAGAACTTCAACACATCCCAACAAAACATCCACAAACGTCACATCAAGCATGGGCAAACAGCATGAGCTATCTCCTCCGAGACGGAACACGCTTGGAGAGTGCTCTTGCTGAGGAATTTGTCCGACGATCAGAGAAGCTGACACTCTTCGACAGCGATTCAGTGTCGTCGTCAGAACAACTCTTTGAAATGATTGTTGGAATTCGGTACCCATATTCGTTCAGTGATGTCATTATTCAGAGAGAGATGAAGAGGATGGAAGCACTGAAATCAGCAAATGTCTTCTTTCGATCTGATGATGATGACAAGGAGGAATCATTTGGACAATCTGGTTGGTCTCCAAAACAGAAGCCAAAAGCACCACATTTGGCAGACTTGCGAGAGTTTACTTCTCTTGAGATGGGTAGTCTGATGAAACATCTCGAAACAGCCTTCATTCAATCACATCAGCTTATTCTTCCAAACCTAAAATCGACATCTCTCCATCCTCGTGTCCATCTCATCATCGAAACTGACTCTCTCTCAGTTCTTCCTCAGAGTGTTATCAGAACTGTTCGGCCTCTCTACGTGCCACGCGCCCTGTTCAAAGACCAGTTTGAGATCCTCTCGATCAGGGAACTCCATCCGGAAGGCTTCGTCGGAGCGAACATCTTCAACTATATCTACAGACGGATCTCGACCAATTTCATCCAAGTCTCTCATCTTTTGGGGGAGGTGACAAACAAGTTTATGCATTCAATTTACGAAGAATTGACGTACGTCGCTGGTCTTCTCACTTTCTGGACCATCGAAGCAACTGGTTGGGTTCAATCGTTCTTCAAAACCCAGAACGTTCAACAAATGCCAGAACCCACAAAAAGCGGTATCGGACAGACGTCAAGTTCGATGGCAACATCACTGATGGGTGCTCAAGGGATGTACGTCAACCAATCTCTTCAAAAAGCCAATTCTAGGAATGAATATCACTACAAGCTCCTGAGCTATTCCACCATTGAAAACATTATCAGTCTCTACTCGACACTGATCAAGCTCATCATTACGACCATGGAATCGCGATTTGCGTCGAATCGGACTCGACACAAAAGCATAGCTCCTCCCATTGACCAACCAACAAAGCTAAATGGTATCGGTACCGATACGGAGATATCAACTCGCATTGAAATGGATGACAGGCGGTCGATCATGGCTCGTGCAGCAGTGTATTCCGTCGTTTGGGGGTTGGGAGGGGGTCTTGCTATCGATCCAATGTTCGCAAATCCATTCTCTCAATTTATCATCAATCTGACTCAATACACTCCTGATTCTTCTGCGTTGAGGAATCCATCACTCGATATTCAAGCAACTCCATCTGACATAATACACGAGGACGTTCAAAACACTGCAAAGTACTTCAGAGACGAATCTGTTCCTGTCGTTGTCGCGAAAGAAACTGTGTTTGATTATGGGGTTAGCTTCAAAACAGGAGAGTGGTTCAATATCAACCAATACATTGAAACGACACGATCGATCTACAAAGAGATCATTCAGAACAAGTTTGAATTTACACAACAACAAGAACAGATTCTCCCCAAGCCTGTCATCAGAATTGATCCCAACGACAACTTCGACACAGATCGAATCACAGAAAAACAGTTCTCAACTCAACTCGGAACAAGTTCAATCAGCGAGGATCGCCAACATGCACCACAACTACTCCCTTCTCCATCAACCACCGCAATACCAGATGTTTCGCCGCTTTATTCAGTCTGGCAGTCTTATGCTCCCATCCTCCATTTCATCACTATCAGCATCCGAACAGGAAGATCGACACTTCTGGTCTACCAAAATGATTTTGTAATCAAGCAACTCTTACCGCTCATTCCTCACATTCCATTCACGATGAATGATGAAGGTCACAAGGGAGGCGGACGAATCCTTCTCACAGACTGTCTGGTGACATCTCAAGCATCCCCTCAGGTCATATGGCGTCAGCTCAACCATGCTGAACAAGCACTGAGACAGGAACTAGTTCAGATCAAGCAAACTACATCTGTGGCTGATCAGCAGCAATTCTCTCGATCAGGGGTGAGAATTTCATCTTCAGACTTCCAAGAATCAAAATCAAGCGCTTTCAAGACAGGCAGTCGGCCATCAACAATTTCAGATGATTCTTTTGGACCAAACCCTTTTACTAGAACTTCCATCAGTTCCGTTGGATCCAATTCTGACTCCATCAAACCCCAGCCTCGCACGGACCAGTACAAACAAATATCGGAAGAAGGTCAATCGGCACACAATCAAACAGTCGGATTCTTCTTCTTCCAGCTTGTCCCTCCGATCTCAACAAGCTGCTTCGAGATCGTCAGATCGCTCGTTGAGTCGAAGCAAATTCTGTCTTTTGATGATTCAGTCAAGCTAAAGCCAGCCTCAAACAATCATTTCTTCTTCTTGACAACCCACCGTTCACACGTTCCGTCACTCTCGCCTCGTCTGATGCGTCATCTCGTTCCATGTCCGATTGTGGAACCGAATCAGGAAACTCTCCTCCTCTTCACTATTTCTAGTTTCAGACTCAGACTCACCGACATCTACCACACGAACCACCTCGTCGATCTCTCTCTTCCTCTTGGCACGATCGACACTCGGATCGGATCGTTTAACGATGAGCACCCACAATTCCAGTTCGAGAGTGTGCTAGTGATGAACACGATGGACAGACTTCCATCTCTTTTGGTCGTAATTTATCAACTTATCCATGTTTCTCCTCGACTCGATATTCAGCAATATGGAGAAATGAAGCAAAAACTTCTCTCATTCTTTCCGTCATTCATCACTTTTCCCGTCTCTGAGGTTGTGATCATCAGCTGCATCGAACTGTTTGTGTCTCATTTAAAGATGAATCCAGGACGGATCACACATGATTTTCTAATTCATACTTTTCATCTCTCAATCATGAACACCTTTGGAACGAGATTAACGCAAGCAGAATTCTCCAACTTTGACTTACTCGTTCTGTTCCTCGTGTCGTTCTTGATCACTGGGAAGCCTATTGATGTTCAGAAACTCGATCAGCTCATCACTGATCTTCCTCTCAAAGATCCCAACATCGCCCTCCAATTGATTTATGATGCTCTGATGTACGATGAATCGATCAGTCGTCTAATTGATCCTGACCACAAGGCGGCGGGTGATGGTCCAACGCATTTCCGGACCCATTTCGAAAGTTCTGTAACAACTGCATCTATCATGCGAACCTTACAAATCATGCATGTCTGTTGTGTCGTCCCAAGGGGATTCAACCCTGAAATTCTATCTCATCATGTCGCCACACAACTTAAAATGAAGCTTCTGGTTGCTCCATTCAACTCCCTCAATTCGTTCGTGTCGGTCATCAGGGAAGCCATCTCTCAGAGTATAATGGACGAACCTGTTCTAGTCTCCATAAACCTCTCTCTTCTCAATCGATTGATGAAGTCATATCCCAACGCGGTCAAGCAGCTCTCAGAAATGATGATTTTTGATGATCTGGAATCAACTGTTCTTGCACCTGCTGGCCGCGCAAACTTGGGTGCCCATCGCCAGTTCGATCCGAACACATTTTTCTTTCAGCGTCATGCAAAACATGACAACGCGATGATTTGTGATGACCCACCAGCAAGCAGCCAGTTCGAATCTGAGACAGTTTCACGACTTCTCTACTCTCTCCTCATGACGAACTCCTTCCTCCACAATTTCTTCTCCAATGGAGAAATAGAGACATTATTCTCAGAAGCTCGCCGTGTGGGATTGACCAAGACAACAGACTCTCGATGGCTCGTCAACCAAGTCCAGAACAATCTCAGGGTCATATTTTGGTTGGAACATCAACCCCGGGCGGATACTGTCTCATCTGCGATGACAGTTGAGATGCAGACTGATCGTTTCCTCACTCGGAACAGAGACAGGCTGATTGAGCTCGTCAATGCTCTTCTCCGATTGAAACCATACACCTCGTATGACTCCTCTTCGGAGCGAAGTGCTGCTCATCTTCAACTCCCAACGAATACAGATTTGGTCTCTCCAACATCGATTCTGTCAAACCTCTTCCCAAACACACAGTTTTCGTCTCTCACAAGAAGCATCTTTTTAAATCCAAGTCTGAAAAAGGCAGTCAAACTTGAGCCATTCCGTTTCCAGAAGACCCCCAACTGGAAAGAGTTTATGGAACGAGAACGGCTCATGGGCTCCCTCACAGACACCTCACCAACTACGACATATGCCGCCAGCCGAAATTACGAACAGTACACTGGTTTCTTGTGGATATTGAAAATCTGTCAGGTCATCAAGCTGGCTCAACCTCTACTGGAGCACTTTGTTCACGCTTCGCAAGTCCTCCAATTTCCTCTCACACTTCGACGAACAGATGTTGAGATTGTGAAGCAGTTGAGTGAGGCCGAGGAAGACAAACTTGAGCATATTGTTGAACTCGCTGATGATCTTATTCCAGCAAATCTTCGCACTGATGTTCTCCCCAACGATAACTTCGACAACATGCTCGTTGAAATGAGAGGAGAATCCACTCGTTCTCGAGTACTCCGCCGTATTTCAGGACATAACATTCCTCATCCTGTCTTCACCAACAATGAACCTCGAAAAGAGCTGCACCATGTTCAACTTCAGACTTTCTCCGCTCCGCAGTATGGTTCTCGAGCTATTCATCGACCAAGCACTCATCCTGGGCAACTCGGAGACGCATCCTATCCTCACACTCCTCCTCGTGATTCGGACAGTGTAATGTCGGAATCAGACTCTCAAGCATCTCTTCTTCAAACACCTCGTCTGATGGTTGAGAACATTCCACAGCTTGCATCTTCTCCAAACAGTGTCTCATTATTTGTGGGAACATCAACATCTCAATCGCCACAGCTCGGTGTCATCTCTCCTTCTTCCAACCTTGAACTTAGATTCACAGATATTGAATCACAATCTCTCAAACCAGTTTCTTCACAAACTTCCATTTCGCGTGCTGATTCTCGTCCTCCTCACTCTCCGAAGCATATCAGAACCCCAAAATTGTCGTCCACAGCCAATCTGCCACCATCTGATCAGAGCAAGACTCCAAATCGTCCTCGTCCGACTCAATCGAAAGTTCATTCTAAGCCCAAATCTCATCTTCAAAAAGCGCCAAAACAGAAACTCGAAGCAGCACTTGTACCAATGTATGCAACCACACCAGAAGACCATCCTCCAGAAATACTTCCAACACCTCATCCCGCCATGTTTATTCGATTTGTCCCATTCTACATGTTATCGACACCCACATCATCAAACACTGGTGGCAGAAATCATGTCAGGAGAAGAAGACTCCAACGGCAGGAAACACGAGATTTCTTCCAACATCTAATCGAGCAGAAACGATCGAAGCCCGGCGATGAAAGAAGGGCGAGTGTTGCTTCCCGCATTTCAACATCAACAAGAAAACAGTCAAACACCTCACAGGCTTCTGATTCCAAGCAGAGAGTCAAAGCCAAAGCCCTCGCAAGCAAACCATCAGCCCTCAAAGATCGACCACCTCTCACTCCTCCTCATTCTCCACAACACAATCCTTTGGTTATTGGCAGGCCACGCCCCAAACAGCCATCCTCCCCACACAGTGAGATGCATTCACCACGAAGTCTTAAGAGTACACCTGTTCCATCAGGAGAAACTGTCAACGTTGCCGAAGCTGTAGATATGATGCCAATTCAGAGAAAGAAATTCAAAGGGCCTGCATATTTAGCAATTCTCCCCGATGATCCGAAGTACGTGAAACGAGAGAAGGAATGGATCAAATTCTTCACAACAACAAACATTCTGGATCCAACTCTGTTCGAAACCCAAATGAAGCATGTAAAGTGGGAACCCAACAAGAAGTCACCATTCCCTCAAGAACATATCCTCCTACGTGATCTCGCTGATAACGACACTGAACGAATGCACATGTGTTTTGCTGGGTTTTACATGGTTGTGGAGGAACAACTCCATGTTGACGAATCGCCATCAAAAACCCAATTCAGAAATCAGCATCTCACACCAACTTTTCTCGAAAAAACAATCAAAATAACGACAGACATCTATGAACGAAGAATGGATGAACTTGTATCGAACCTGAAACAACTTAGGGCAGCCACTGAATCGTTGAGTCGTCTCCATCTTGAACAGGTCGGACAGCTCAAATACATTCAAGACATGTTCTCCATCACAGATACAACCCCGCAATCACTGACAGCTCTGATTGATCAGGTTCACGATTCCTGTTCTATCTGCATTTCTCTCATGATTCAAGTTGAAGAACAACAAAAAACAGTCAACTCCATGTTCAAAGATGTCATCGGGCAACGTGGGTTCATCGCAGATGAGATTGTCGAGATCAAACCAAGGCTCATTTCCGCTCACGAGTCCCTCATGAAGGTACAACCGTCACAATTGAACTGGCTCAAGCAGCTAAAGAAACCCCCTATCTTCCTTCGTCGAATTTTTGACATGGTATTGATCACTCTCCATCGTCCGGTTAATCCTGTTCAAATCGACAAAGAGGATGGCATCATCTGTGACAGTTACTCCGAATCGATCAAGATGTTCCAAACTACAGACTGGATCAAACAACTCATCGAATTTCCTCGTGAAACGCTCACTGGAGAACAGGTCGAACTCTTCCAACCATATCTGACAATGAAACGATACTCACTCAAAACTGTTCAGCATGTGAGTGGGCAACTCTCGGGTATTTTCTACTTCATCGATGCTCTCGTCTCGTATCATGCAATCGCCTCTCAACATCAGGAATCGTTTACCTTCCTCCAAAACTCTCTGAAGAGTTTCAAGCGTGAGGTTCGCATTTTGACGCAGATGACAAGTGAATTGACCGAAGCAAGAGACAAATTGAACAATATTCTCAAATCAATCAAGCAATTGACTGGTGTCGGAATTCAAGAGTTTTTGATGGAACGGAAGAATCGGAAAAGCGATGACAAAGCACAACTCAATCAACTTGATCGTCTCCTTCCTCCAAAATTCCACACCAAACTTCTGATGACTTGGCGAGAAAACTCGTTGAACATCCAACGCTCCATCCGAACATGTCGAGGTGATGCGATGCTCTCTGGTGCCTTCATCGTCCTCAACAGTTTCATCCATCCAGGGCAATGGCCTGCCGTGATGCAGAAGTGGAAACGGTTCTTGGATGCGGCTGAGATCCCGTACTCTGGGACTCTATCACTATTTGATCAGACACAGTCGTTCGGATTTTCATCCACATCTCGATTTGAACGAGTCATCCAGCCGTCTGCGCCATTCGACCCGGATTATGAGGTCACATCGAGAGACACTGGAAAGATGCCATATCGAAACTACGATATCCGAGCTGACCACGATCTGAAGTCGGTCAACTCCTTTTATTCTCAAACCGACCAGGACGACTCAAATCATTCTTCAGATAGTGAGAAAGAATCGAGACCGAATGAAGAAGAGACCCCTCCGCCGAGAGAACTCACGGAGGATGATAATGACTCGATCTCTTCACATCATATGCAGATGAACGGTGGTCAGTCAGATGCTGCAAAGAAGAGACAACAGGATCAACGAGATATATTCCAAGGTGGGTTAGATATTCGTTTGCTAATGTCACAATCTGAGACAAACCCATTCATCAGACAGTTTGGTGAGCTCATCCCTCTCCAACTTCGATCTGTCTGGGCAACACTCAGTGGACCATCAAACATGATGCTTCAGTTGGTTAATGGAGTTCCTCCTGATGCTCATTCTCTTCTGGCAGCGACCATCTTCTCATCTCTGGACTCTTCAATTCCGCTCATCGTGATTGACCCACTGTATACTGCCTCGTCTTGGATTACTACAATTCTCAAACGAACGAATACTCCTGTGTTCTGTTCTATCCTTGACAGGTCATTAATCGAGTCTGCACTTGAAGCCGTAATCACTGGGTCACCCCTCCTGGTGGAGTTGCATGATGTTCATCACATCATTGACGAGGACGGTGTGATTGACTTGGTGTCGTTCCTCGATTCCTTGGCCCTTTGTTGCCTTGGTCAGGCATCTCAAACTCTCACGTTCGCCAAACATGATTATACCGTCCATCCAGGATTTCGGCTCATTATCTTCATTCGAAGCGAGTTTACTCTACAGGAATCCCCAGACAATCAATTCGTGAACTCTTTCTGCTTCGAAAACAGTATCCACATCAACTACTCTCCATTCTGCCACTCAGATCATAGTGTCAGAAGTCAACTCACACATGGTTCCATCGCTCCCATTCTTCTTCCTCAATTCATGTCAGAGATACATAAACTACTTAGAACTGGATATCAATGTGAAAATCTCCTTCATCACTACAGTCAGGATTATTTGAGACTTCTTCCTCAGATGCATTCATTGCGAAGTCAGCACTATGCCACAACGACCCTCCACGTGATCGAGCGCACGGAATATTCACATAAACAACTTGGTATCGTTCTAAATCGATATCTCAGCCTCCAAAATGAACTGAACACCCTCGAGCCTCTTGTTTCATTTGTAGCTGACTCAAGGATGGCACTCTTTACGTTGTTTGATATGGTAACCTTCACAGCTGGAAGCACAACTAACACGGATCTGATGAATCATGTCTTCTTTGAAGTGTATCAACTTCCCTCCAACACTCATTTTATGGCAACCCTCTCGTCTATTTTAACGCACACGTCGCATCTCGTGAAGAACACATTTATGGTACAGCGGAATCTGTCAACAGGGTCTCTTGGCACAGAAGATCACAATCCTATCTCGGGGGCAACTGTGTTTGCGGAGTACATCCGAGACCAGATGCCACTTCTCTACCGCCTCTGCCTGATAATCGGGAAATATCTCGACGACAAGCCAGAGGACACAAACAGCATCCATCTCTTCAGGGTAATGATTTCCATTCTCGTTCGAATTGACTGTTACATGTTTTCGCATGCTCTGATCTCTCTCATCAAACCATACCAGCCAGATTTCATCGAACCAACCATGAAAATGCCCTTAACAGACTCGTTCTTGATGCTTGTTGCTATCAACAGGTCCCTTGGGATGATGAGCATGTCTCAAGGCCAACAAGAGAGCTCGAAGAGAGTCTTTGTCCCATTCGAGAGAATGACACTCACAGATTTCATGACATCAGTTTATTCTCATCTCAGATCATACAATTTCAACGCTCATCAGCCTCATGAAATTAAATTCTCATCCACCGCTTCCCTCGCGAACTTTCAGCATCAGAACATTCACATATTTGAGTCTCTCGATTCATTCGTGCAGATTTACTACGACCTTCCGATCACATTTGGGACATCGCTACTTCTCCATCCAGAGCACTGGTTGGAGTGGATGAATTGTGACTATCCAGAACAGATGTCATTCCCGGACAATCTGGATAAATCCATGTCCAGTCTTTTTAGAATGTTATCGATCATCTTCCTCGCTCCAACGAGAACAGTCCAGGCTGTCCAACATTTTACTCGCGGAGTCCTCTCGTTCTCTATGTTTCCTCTCCCGCACGACTTTCTGGAAAACTTTATGATCCAGTCCAGACCATCCTCACTCGCAACAATTGTCTACTCCGACCCAACAATTCCCAGATCTTTGTTGTACTTCGACTTCACGAACGTAATCCCAGTCACACATCTCGCTCGAGGGACAGTCATGAGTGATCTTGCTGCACTTGAAGCTCGCAATGGGCCAAAGGGACATGAACTGTTATCTGTCCAAGCAAAGAAAATGCAGAAGTTCACCCAAAACATCAGTACTGATTACTCTCAACAGGACCATTTCTTCTCTCTTCTCATCAACATCTTCTCTGTCATCTCTCCGCTCAAGGGCACGAGAGCCATGTTGTTCTCGTCCATCTCCCAGAAAAGAGACCAGCCAGATATCCCAACAGACGTCATCTTCGATATTCAGAGAACATACCAAGCCCATTCAACATTGTTCGATTTTGTGGTAGTCCCACCGTTCACAACCACACAAAACATTGTCCAAAATTTCACTTATCCCCTCCAGAGCGGTTTGGGTTTCCGTCAAAGCAACAAACAACACATCGAACGGCTAGCAAACCCACTCTTGGAAACTGAACTAACAGATGGATTGGCAGTTGTCCACGGAGATATCTCTCTCATGAAAAGAGACATTCCTGTCACTATTCCTGATGTTCCCTTCATCTCCATCCCCATCCCAAGAGATCGACCGTCTCTTTCCTTCTCGTTCTCCTTCTCATCGTTCCATGCATCCTCTCCATACTCCACAACATTTCTCGTCTCTCCTGAGATGGTTCATACAAATGGATACTCTTTCTATGGGGACATGTTCAGTGCACCTGTAGATGATCTACAATATATGCAAAATACTCCGCATGCCCCTCTCCCTGTCAGTCCGACTGTCGAGAACAAGACAACTCGATCTCCACCCAGAAAGAGAAAACAAAAAGCCCAAGCGAAACAAGCTCTGGAAAAGAGGAAGAAGATAAAGCGAAGTACATCGGACGATGATGCTCAACACGAGCAGGAAGACAAACGAGACAGATCGATCGATATGTATCTCGAACCAAACTTCTCTGAACGCCAATACATGAACTGGCAGACCTTCATCTACAAGCACAGGACGGAATTGATGGCAGCAGAATCGGTCCTCTCAACCAATCATTTTCTCAGGTTGTTTGATTCAGTTCCTGAGCCTGATCCAATCTTTCTTCCAACAAGCGATGACACACACCTTGTCCTTTTGGAGATGTCACAAGGGCAGATCTCCTCTGGAATCGCCAATCTTGTTGCAATCTTCAGTCCACCCTACCACACTCACTCAACCTTCTTCTGGAACCTCGGAACTGTCATTTCGTGGTTGCCAGAGAAAAGTGAAGTCTGTCCAGATATCCATTGCTGGGGTAAAATGCTCTTCGCTGCCACGTATCTCTTTGCTCTCTTCAAAACCAGAGCAACCCAGATCATGCAAGCAAACTCTGTTCCACAGCTTATTCAAGACACAGACGAATATCGGAAACGGACAGGATATACCCATCCAGACGTATTGTCTCCGACATTGTATTGTCGTGTGGTTACATCCATGAGACACTGCACTAAACGGCTTCGATGGGGATTGAATAACCCGAAAACTCAAAGTTCCACATTCAATCTTATCTTCCAACATCTTGCATGGCTGAACGGTATCACCACACTTCTCGCTCCAGTCGATGTTACCGTTCTGACTGATTGGATCCTCCACTACTTCACCCCTGCTCTACTCGAAGATGACTTTGATTTCATCACTGGAATGACAATGTCAAATCCAGCAAGAAAACCTCTCGCACCAACGTTTATAGACACACTCGGACATGTCTCTGAGATGTACTTCATCCTTCCCCCAGAACTGTCCGGGACTTCATTGAAGAAGCTTCCTGTTCTAAAACTTGTCTCCGCCTATCAACACTTTGACATACCGTCGTCTTTCCTACATGTCACTCCTACCGTCACAATGATGGCTCATCACCTCATCTCTCGATCCTTCACCCATATGGCAGCAAACTTCCTCCTATCTGAAAGAACAGCATTCAATCGATATGTTCGGCGATCGGGTGCTTTTTCTGTTCTCCTCGAAATTCAGAAAATGAGTCCCCAATTTTGGGGAGAGTCTGTGTCGACGGAAGAGTCACAGACTGATCCTCTAATGATTCCTTGGCTCAAACGAGAGAATGAGACTGCATTCGTTCTGACAACTTCTTTCCAATCAAGCATCCTTCACGAATTATCCATCGCAAATCACTCACTCGTCACGTTTAGCAAAAGACGAAATTGGAAAACGCCCTATCATCCCAGGCGAGTTTTGAACGGAGAACTAATGAGTAAATTCCCATTCCCGGATCATGTATCGCAAAACGTGTCGCTCTTGCTGAGTTGGATCTCACAAGTCAACATAAACCACACTCCAACACCAGATCTACCGAATGTGATCGATCTCTCAACATTATTCTATCCGAAACAGTTTCTTTCACTTGTCCTCACAACTCTGCTCAAGGAAGAGAAACGAAACCATTCACCTCGTGGTTGCTACCTCACAATGTCATTTCTTGGACGAAATCCGGAACTTCCCCTCGATGAAAGTCTGATCGATAACGGGTCGTTCATCGTCACTGGAATTACCCTGAGTGGAATTGCGTGGGATTACGAACAGAAGAAATTCTTTTCAACGAAGACCGGAGTGGATGTTCCGAAGACACTCACGACGAATCCTCTTATTCGCATTGCTCTTCACACTGTCCCAGAGGAGTTGAGAGCCCCTTCTGAAGGATTACATGAATTCCTTCCTTCCTCTCCTCCCTCGTCGTTAGTTCATTCTAGACTCTTCTCTGAATACTTTACAACTCTCCAAACTCTCTTCGCAACTCCAATCACAACAATCCCACAAGAAAAAACTGAAAAGAAAATGGATGTTGAGCAGACATCCAAAGATGAAGCTCCGACTCTCTCACGACCCAATCCACCCTATCATTTGCTTCCTCTCTTTTCGTCAACTTCTGGCACTGATGTGGTGTGGACTTTCCTCGAACCATGGTCGTCGTTCTCACAGTTATCCAACAGTGGAGTGAGACTTCATCTGAAGCACCAACCTCTCACCACGATTCCGTTTCAACTTGCTTCGTCCATGTATACCCCTAAATAGTTCATTTCAAGTACTATGATTTGATATCCTTGCATCAATTTCTCCGAATATCAACCCAGTGAATTGTGTCCACTTGGGATCCATGCACTCCAGAGGACACTTGAAAAGTTGTATTGGGAAGACCATTTACCAATCCTCTCATTTAATCACTCTTTGGGTATTTTTCTTGTCGATCAGTTGATTAAGTTGAGGAAAAACGAGATAAATGATTAATTTTTGTTGAGAAATGACTTAGTCTTAAGTCATGGAATAACAAGTGAAAAATCAGACATCTGACTTGCGTCCAAGTCATTCAGATAACCCTGGAAAGGAACCAGTGTTTCGAAAACTGATAAATCATGAATCTCTTCGAGATGAACTCTGAACATAATTAGATAAACTCCTCGTCATCCTCATCAACATCCAAGAAGTTCTCTTCGTTGATGGACCTGGTTGGTTTCCTGCTCTCCAAATCCTTCAGGTATGCATCTGCCTTCTTTTTCACATCGCTTGGCCCAACCATGGATGCAATTCCCGCTCGCCCATAGTCCTGTTCCGTGGCTGAATATTGCTGATAAAGGGCTGTTCGTGGGTTGAGGATAGCTGCCGAGGCTGAATCATCTTCTTCAAGCATCCCCTTCCCCGCGTCTGGGAGAAGGATACGACACATACAACAGCAAGGTGTCTTCATCAGTCGACAGCAGGAGTTGTGTCGACAGCAGCAGATCATGAGGAAGGATGGGAGGAACAGAATAATTGGAACTGTCACCGCTGCAATCACCAGAATCACCAGAATTCGAAGGAACATCCTCAGATTGGATCTTTTGATGGAATAGACCACATCAAACTCCTTTTCCAGCGTTGTGTCGAATCCCTTGATCACGTTTGGAGTTCGCATGGAGATTCGTTTGAAGTGTGTGCCAGCTGTGGAAAGAAGATTGGGTGCGATGACATACACCAGATTCCCGCTCGACGAGAAGTTCGATTTCGAAAGATCGACTTCTGTGTCAGATTGTTGGTATTCGAAGTTTGGCTTGTGAACATGGAATGGACTCTGCTCTTTGTTGAGAGTGTGTTTGTGGTGTTCGTCCGGAAATGGGAAATTCTCCAAAAATGACAAAGATCTGACGATGAAATCGCCTTTCGGTGCCTGAATTCCGAACACGCTTCCCTTTCCAGACCCTTTGCATTCCCCGTTGAATGACAGCGTGTTCAGCTCGAGTTTTCCTTTCTCTAAAAGCGTGATTGAAACGATCCCCCCAAACAGGCCTTCAGCAGACTGGATTTTGAAGAAATTCGATTTCTCAACAAGGATGGAGGAGTTGGCGATGGTCGCTGTGATTAGCGCACCGTCGATGGGCGTATTGATGTCGTTGAATTGGCATGATGAGATGTTACTCCGACCAGACTGCTGCGTGAAGCTGAACAGTCTTTCTGACATTGAAGTGCTTGTCAAACGATAATGGATAAGAGTGAGTTGGGTATCTCCCGACAGACGGGTGGTCGTTTGCACTGAGTCTGGTGATCCCGCCGAAGATTTATTGTAAATCAGCTCGCATTCCGTCAAGTTGAGGAGATTTGTATGAAGTCCTTTCGATGTCCCTTCCACAAAATCTTTGAGAATGACTATGGACGAGACAGCTTCGAGAAGCGTTCCTGTTTTGATGTCGGTGGAAGTTTCAATTGAGGTTGTATCGAATACAGCCTGACCTTTGGATGGGACAACGAAAATGGGGAAGTGACAATTCTCTGACCGAATGGATAAAGAGATGTTTCGAACGAGCAAAGATTTCGCCTGGAATGATGGATTTGTCTGTGGAGTGACGGTCAATTTCGAGTTCGAATCTGTCTGAATCGTCAAGGAATTGAAGAGAACTGCGCACGATTCACTGAGTTCAGAAGAAATATGAACAATAAAAGTTAATTCCTTATGATTGAGTGGATACGAGAACAGCACAAAGTCCATCGTCTTGCACGGCGAATGGATCGTTCCACATCCAACTCCATCCACTGACTCCGAACAGACAGTGGGCTGGAGTGGAGGCAGAAATAGATACGTCCAAAGAGACACTCCGTTTTGAGGGTCGGTTTTGTTGCTCCCAATCATGTCGTCCCAACGGATTGGCATGAACGTCAAGTTGAGCGGCTCGTACAGCATCAGTTGATTAATATTGTCTGTAACAATCCGCATCGCTGCTCCTTTTTGAGAATGGGGTTCGGAAAATGAGACTTTGAGTCGCTCAACATGGAGTGATTGATATGAATCGGGTACTGTGAAATGGAGGAGGGTTGCTGATGGTGGTACACGTCCTGTGTATTCGATTGTGGATTCTTGGAAAATAAACAAGCCACCTGTCTCAACGATAACTTTCATGAAATTTGAATCAGAACCAAGTGTTGAGGTTTTCACAGCGAGATTGGAAATGTCGAGCCGAGATTGGTCAAGAACTGTCGATGTCATCAGAGCGTGCTCGTTTTGGGTGTGTCCTGTTACTGTGAACCCGTTGAGGTAGATGTTGTTGAAGCGAGGGAAGACGAGAGTGGAAATGTTGGTTTTGCTTCTTTCGTACACAAGTTGGGAGATCTCGAGACGTGAAGAGGTATCGTCGAGTCGAACGATCGAATCAGTCATTCCATCACAAGTGTCGGAACTTTCAATTTTGAAAGATCTAATTTCAATTGAGGATTCGACGATCGAGAATGGAGATTTGAGTTTGTTTGTTGGGAGGTTGAGTTTGAGCGAAATGAAATTGATTTCCGATCTCTCAATTCGGAAGCACGTTTGGGTGACCGCTGCGCTCTGTTGAAAGTTGAGAGTGAGTTGTTCGATTGTTGACGAGTGTGAATTCTCGAAATGAAAGAAGGACTTAATTTCTGTATTCGGATCGTTGATTCCCATGACCATTGCGGATTTTAGAAACAGCTTGCTCTGGACATGAAAACAAGTTGATCCAACGAAGTTTGTCTTTGCGTCCAACAACCACGATGAATCACTTGTCATGTCGAGAGGGTGTGTCACCTTGATGGTTTGTGAGAAAACAGCTGTCGTTGTGATTGAGACTGATCGAGTAGCATCCGTGAATTTGTATGTGGAATGAAGGAAATCGAGTGTTTTGCAGGGGTTGCCCTTAGTGAAGCCGCATTCGACTCCGTCTGTACCTGCTGGACTCACAGAAAGATGCGTTGGGACTGAGATGAAGAGAGAGAAGAGAGAATTGTCTTCCTCGGCCGGCCCAGCGTGCTGGACATCGCTCCAAGTGAGATTCAAGAAAGAGAAGTTGAGGCATTCTCTGGTTTCATCTTTTGGGAAGCTGGTCGAGTTGATTTTTATCATTTTCTCGGTTGTATTCCGCTTCTTGATGAACTGGATCGATTGGAACGAAAAACCAAGTGTGTCAGTGTTATCTTTCATCTCCATATTCCCTTCTTCGAACCGTTGTACACTCTCCTGTGAAAGAGAAGCCGATTTTGAGGTTGAGATCCAGAGCCAGAATGTGTTGCTCCGAACATCGTTTTCTCCGCTGAAATCACATTCACTGAACGTGACACGAGCGAAGCTGATATGGGCGTTCTCCAACACTGTGGCATGTATGACGATTCCATCCATTCTGTTGGATGAGATTGTTGAGAACACACAATCCACAATTGTGTTCTTCGAATCCTTTTCGAGAACAGTCGACAAAAGTCCTGCTGGCTTCTCTTCCTCGCTGTCTGTCGTCTGGACTCGAATAATCGTTGTTTTGGACAGTTCGAACGAAGCTGCGTGGACGGAGAAGAAAGAAGAGGTCACTTGGAGCTGATTCGCGCTGGTGGGAGTTTGGAAGCTGGAAACCACAGCATGTCCTTTCTCGAAGTTGAAGAGAGAGCCACTGGGGTGAGTGATTCGAGTAATTTCAGCGATCGAACTTCGAGTCATCCTGAACACTCCGTTTCCGTCCAAAATAGCGATCGGTGAAAGTTGTTTCGTGTTCATTTGTCTCAGAATCAGTCCAGCAACGTTGAGCTCGCCAGTTGTGACGAGAAAGAGAGAAATCTGCGGCTCGGTGTAATACTGAATGATAGTTGAGTTTTGTTCATCATCAATTGTGATTCTTTTGTCCATTGTGTGGATGGTGGACTCATTGAAGATACCTCTACAGTGCAATTCAGTCATTTCCATCTGTCTCGTTGCGATTGAAACGACAAACGTAAATGAACGGCACGCTTTTTCCTGAACACCACAGAACTGGTTATCAAGTCCATCGAATTCCAAGTATGTCACATTCAGAATTCGAGTGATGTTGTCTCTGTCGTCGCCTGTTCGAGAATTAAAAATTCTTGGAAGATCCGATGTCGACACACAATGTTGGAATAATGGATTCAATTCTGCGTCGGCGATGTCTGTCCAAACATCATTTGCTTTCTGATCAGCAGCAGAGTTGGTGTGGAACAAGACATGCTTGAATTCAATGATTGGCTTTGTGGTTGCGGCCAAGTCTGAGTAATCTAGGAAGATGGCACCCTTTGATTGGGTGTTAATATTCGAAAAGCAACTTTCCTGAAACAGTACAGAGGTTCCTATCAGCCGGATTAGGCCATCGTTTGAGTCGGATTGGATTTTGGTGAAATTTGTCTTGATCACCTTGAGGAAGCTTGTGAGAGTCAGGAGTGGTCTCCCTGTCGAGACAGTTATGTCAGTAATTAAAGCACCTTCGATTGTATTTGTGTCACCTTGATCTTGTGATGATAAATAAATCAAAGAATGCTCTGTGGATGAGTAGGTCGGTGGGGCGATGGCACAGTTGTGAATAAGGAGAGAAAGAGTGCTATTTGTGGAAATGAGAGGACTTGTGAATGGGAGATGAGTGATAGTGACGAGTTGAAGTGTGAGATTCGACTGTTTATCCGAAGAAAAGGTAAAGAATCCACGGGGTAGATTGTTAGTCTCCTTTGCATTTAATATTCCATGGATAGAGACAAAATTTGCGTCCTGTGGGGTAAAATCAAATCGAAGAGAGAATGTGCAATGTTCGATTCGAACATCAACATCAGTAGTAACTGAAAGGAAGCCATTTGTGACAGTGTCTTGACGGATGCTAAATAAGAGAGATGAAAGGGTTGATTGGCATCCAGGTGTGGAGATTTGAAGCAGAGGAGAGACGTTGATGGTTATGGAATTGTTCAAGACATTGTCCGAAATTGACATGGTAAATGTGTTGCCTAAACGCCATATGGAAATAAAGAGAGAAAAATGAATTAAAATGTCATAATACAGAACATAAAGAGGAATATTGGTACAAAAAATCTGGAGGTCGAGCATACAAGTCGGAATAAGTGTGGTTTCACACACCAGATCGTGTTGGAGATTTATGAACAAGGTATCTGTACGAAACTCTGCGAAAACATATTCTATTGTCCCACATTTCTTGGTAAAGCATATTGGCTCGTCAATTCCCTTGGGATCGACCTCAACGGTCAATATATGCGTGTAGAATTGATCAAAGTTGTTTTCCTTCGTGAGACGATCGTAAATCTTCATCATCCCTTCAACTGTTGGAGTCAGTGATACAACGTCCTGCAGAGACGTTTTTACGTTTCCATATCGACTCGTTTCCATGATTACATCTGTTCCGTTGTGGGTTGGTTGCTGAACATGGAAAATACAAGATGTGGCTGTCCATTGTTGGTAAAAAGGGACAAGGATGAGGCATGTGTCAAGAGACAATCTTTCAGCGACGAAGAGTGAGTGGAGAATTTGAGCTGAAAAAGAACCGTTCATTGAGAGTGCTGCGCCTTCTTTAGCAGAGGTGCAATCACAGCAATACAGAAACGACACATTGAGCGGGTTATTGTGGGAGTATACAAACCCACCGGCTTCTGATGACGAACAGTTCTTCGCTGTCGTTCCTGTAATGACGACATCCAAAAGCAGACACAGGGAGACACAGCCGCCATGTGAGGTACTCGAACAGTTGAAGAAGTTACATGTGTCCAGATTCAGCCCATCGATAGAGTTGTGGAAATAAAGTGCGCCGCCTTGTTTGGATGACTTGGAGTCTGAAAAGGTGCAGCCTTTGAACAAGACCTTTGTGGCTTGGACAACAGACACACAGCCACCATTTTCTGTGTTGGTACACGACTTAAAGGTGCAGTCAATGAATGCTGTTTCGAGTTGGACGGACTGAGGCTCGTTAAAGGTCTTTCCGATAATTGTTATGACTTCATTAGTGATAGAAGAGTTGGTTAGTTTCAAGAGGGAGGAAATTGAGAGAGACGGGACGATAGTTCCATGAAACGAATTTGCTGAGTGTTCGACGAATGAATCTCTGAAATAAAAGGTTTCTGAGAAGATATTGATTTGAGTTGGTTGTTGTATGCTGGATACGTTCGAAAGAATGAGAGATTGGGCAGTCAGATCAGACACATTGAAGCCAAACAGTGGTTCAGCAAAAGTGACATCTTGAAAACGACATGAATCAAGAACTGCAGTGTTGATAGAGGCAGACGAAGATATAATGGGATATGATAAGCCATGTGAAGTGGGCTGGAACGATGAGTGGCTGATACACAGTCTTAGAGAAGGGCCAGACATGAGAGAACTTCGAGGAGATAGTTGTAAGGAAGATGCAGTGATATTTATAGATGAAGAAGATGTAGCTGTGATAATTGGTGCAGAATTCTGTGCTTCAATGAACAATTTCCTGAAATGAAGGGATGAGTTGGAGAGTTGTATTGAGCCAACGCCTGTGATGAGAAAGGGTGATAAATCTGAAGTACCATCTATACTACAGGTTGAAGAGTTGAAATTGAATGGTTTTTGCAGGAAGTAAGTATCGTTTTTAGATGCAATGTGAGAAAAAGTCGTAGCGTGAAGGTTAGAATTTGGCTGAACGAAAAGTTGAGAGATATCAAGTGTCAATGGCATGATTGACACGATTATCAACAGAATAGAGAGGGAGACATGTGGCATGGGGATCGAGATCGTGATCGAATTTTCTGACCCACAAGATCAACAAGTTTGTCTCCAATTCGGCGGAAATGCCGCAAATGGTAAAGATGTTTATCTTTGGTAGGCTTGTCTGACCGGCCAAAAGTGCCGGTCAGTGTCAGTCCGAAATTTTTCAAAGGGTCAGATCTAACCTGAACATGAAATCACGTGCTATGAACAAGAAACTAAGACATTTACAGATATGCATGTTGGAAGCTGGGCAAGGGTGGACTTTCTGGGCCAAAAAACTCTAAGTAGTGGCAAAAAAGTTGTGCTCGGCGGGAGTCGAACCCCGAGCACAACAGTCGACAGAGGGGTTGGCTACCGCTAGGCCAAACGCGCCGCACGTTCATTTCCAAAAAATTGGTGTCTTGAAGGGAAAACGACCATAGATCGTCACTTCACGATACATCATGATTAATCGCAATGTTTTGATAAATTTTGTGAAAATACCAGTCATAATAGTGAAATGATTCAAGATAGCGAAAAGGTGAAGTGATATAGTTCGCCGATCGCCCACATCAAACATGATCGAATGAGCGTGACAGTCTCTGAGACGATCTTGACACTATTCTCACCATTTTGAAACGAATACCCGTTTTCAACTTTATATGCCACATTATTTCGAGAGAATAGCCTAGTTAAACAATAAAGTCACAACGCACCTCGATCACCTGTGGCCCAGAAAGTCCACTCGTGCCGGAAGCTGCTTCTGGATACCGTTTGGCACTCTGGTTTCAATTATTTGTTCGGCTCTACGTTCCTCGTTCGTTGGAACTGATTTTTTCTCACCATCTCTGTCTTATTCTCACTTTTCTTCAGATAATCGACCTCAATACGGGATTCAGGACTAATCGGAGCCGAAACACACATCTTGATGACGTCTCCTCAATCTTTTGCTCTCATCGTGAATCGAAGTCACAGGACAGTTTCTAGGTCTTCTTTTCGCATTTCAATCTCTTTTTTGTTGATTTCAGACTTCCATTCATTGCGACGTCATCAGTCCATCTAATCAAGTCTCTTTTCCTCCTTTTTCTACCTCTCAGACTTTTGTTGTCCCCGTTCACTCCTCTCCATCATATCTCTATCGAGTATGACTCTCTTGTCTGCTTTCCCCTCTGCCCTGACGCCACTTCGGATTTCTGCCACTGCTGCTCTCTAGCACTTGTGGGATACTGACCAACATGCGATTGAAGTTATCCCTCCTGCTGTTTATGCCAGGAAAGTCCAAATTCCCTCCGAAACGACCTTCCTCGACAAGATCCTACTCATCAGACAGAACTTGATGTTGCACCAATGCCGGCAATCGTCCTCATCAGGTGTTGCCGTGGCCGACGACACAGCAACAATCGAAGGGCATGAGTTTCTCCCAGCCACTCTCTAGTCGAAAGGGAACCCAACACCAACACACCCATAATAGAACGGCAGCGTCGACAGCCTTCAACACACTCCAAACCCAACCATCGTCTCTCCACCGCCTTCTCAGTTCGGCTTCCTCGATCTGTCTGAGCACTCTGACACTGTTCCTCACTCACCGCACTTGTCAGATGGACTCCCCACATCGGATGGGCTTCTCCCCTTCTAACGCAGCAGAGAAGAAGTTGACAGTTGTGGAGTATGTGGATGGCTGTGTGCAGGGAGTGCATCTGATGTTCATCCACGTACCCTCCAATCTTTTCGTTGTCACAAGTGTCAGTCAGCAGCTGTTGGAGAAATCATCTGGTCTTGTCACAGACATTCTCCTTTCTCCACAATCAGTCGGCTGGAGAAGATCCCGTTCACTTAATCTCTCAGATTTTATTTAGTTTTGACATTCACATCGAGTGTTGTTTTGTTGATGAAGACCAGATGAAGTAAAGCGAGAAATGACAATACAATAAGTCCAGTCTTGGTCTATGTTTGCACTGATCATCAAACTTTCACAACGAGATCCGGATTCTTCCCTCCAACCTTATCGAGAATCAACTTCAGCACAACATTGAGTTTCTGAATGGACAGAGAGTTGGAATAAGAGATGAGGAACATGTGTGACAAACTACTTCTCTTCTTTTCTGTTCGTTGCTGTTTGATCGATGGTTCTGGACGTTGTTTCGGTTTTGTAAAATCTCACTTCATTGTGGTTGATGGCTAGAGAATAGTAGTGGCAGTGGAGATGGAATGAAATGAATGGAGGGAGTGTATCTGCTGTCGTTGTGGGTGGTAAATTCAGATTCGCCTCTCAAATCAAAGATTCGACCCTTTTTGGTTGGACTGAGATGGAACGATCACCCCAAGAATATCCAAGAATCAAACCGACGACAAAGATCAATGAGATTTCCACATAAACAGCTAGGATAGAACTGGAACTTGACCGTGAAGAAAACGGCATGCAGCAGATCGTACAAGACGATGATGGAACAGCAGAGGCAAGAGATCCTGAGAAAATAGAAGAAAAAAACGAGATGAGATGAATTTAGGGATAATAAGGGGATTGATGAGCGAAATGAGAATGAGTCGGATGACATCACAATACCATCTTTTCTTGCATTATTGTCAAATGAATATGTCGTTGTGATTCATTTCACAGAAGTAGGACTTGCAGCTATAATGGTTTCTGTAAGAGATGACGAATCAGAACGATCATCCGTCCATAACTGTTTTGAAGAACCGCACGATCTTCAAATGCCTGTAAAGAAGAGTGAGACGGCCTGAATGAAGTGACAATAATTCAATCCAATCATCTGCAGCAGAAATTACGTTGATTTTCATGGGATTTCTGCAAATCTCGGATCAAAATGAAAACACTTCGGAGAAATTGTAACTCTGGACTATGGGTTCTGGTATTTCTCCGGTCAGTGACCGTCAGTACTTTTCGGTGAAAACTGACCGGTCAGTGCCGGTCAGACAAGCCTATCTTTGGGGAATTTGGAAATATTTTCAAACAAAGAAACCGAGTGAGGTGATCCAATGAATGAGTTTTGAGCCATTTGATTGAGAATGTCAAGGATTGTGATGTGTTTCTTGATATAACGTGATGATTGAGGACTTTCAACATCCATGAAGATTTGTAATGGGACGAACTCCAACTCACATCGCAACACCAAAAATTTGTGAAAAATTGATAGTGATTCTTCTATTTTGAACTTCATTTTTCTATTTTGATCTGTGATTGTTCGATTTTGGACTTGATTGTTTCAAAACGAACATCAATTGTTCAATTATAAACGTGATTGTTCGATTCTGAATGATGAATATTTGAAAATGAACAGTGATTATTCATATTTGAACAGGGTCTGTTCCAGAAGGTCAATAATCTCGAAATAAATAAAAAAATCGATTGGAAAAACAGCTCTCATTAGTCCTCTGGTTTATCAATATGAGGTTCTTGGAGATTCTCGATGCTGTAACCGGCCAATATCTCTTTCGTCAAATCATCTTCGTCAGTAATCGCAAATGAACCGTGATTCACCCTTTTTCTGACTTCGGTTCTGCTCACTGTCTTACCAGCTTCGGTCAGATGTTGAGGAAGATTGTTGATTGTGCGGACAGAAAGATTGATGGTGGTGTCAATAATCCACGAAAATCAAGAATTCACGCTCTTCTCGGTGTGAGACAAGAATGGACCAACTAATAGTGGCATCACCAATCCGTTCGGTGTCACTAATTCGACCTTTTTCGATTAGGGATCATTTTGGCTCAACAAAGAAAAATAACTTTTTAGAATTATCCTACCAGGTGAACCCGAGAAAACCTCAAAATACCTCCTTCTACCCGAAGACAATAATTGTTTCGGCAGTATCTCAACAACCAGTGAATCGATTTTGATGAAAATTTTCTCAAAAACGTTTTTTGATAAAACAAACTTTTTGCACAAAATTGGAGAAAAAATTCTGGGAATTTGTGAAAATGGAAAAAAACCCATAGTTTTCTCGACAAACAAATCTATAAAGAAAATAGGTTAATTTTTTGAACATCTTTTGTCGAGATCAATCCGACTATATTGTATTTTTTTGATGCAAAACCGATGTCAGGTCGTGGAGAAATGAGGCCAAAAATGTCGAAAAAAGGTGTGCATTCCTGACGTTCAACATATTTTGAGGTTTTCTCGGGATCGGGTGGGAGGATAATTCTAAAATTTCATATTTTTATTCGTTTGACCAAAATGGTCATTCAATTCTTTGCTTTGAAATGAATGAAAATGCTCAGCGACCATGATTCTTACTGGAGGTAGTCAATTGACTCCCACACATCTCGGAAGGATGTCGACGAGTCGGACAAGTTTCTTCACCCACTCCACCCACCTCACTTTTCTTCTCTTTTTGTTTTTCCAACCGATGAAGGTATCAACCAATAGTCAGACACCGTCGGAATACTAGCCATGATTCAAACACCGTCGTAGATATCAACCAATAGTCAGACACCATCGGAATATTAGCCGTGACTCACACACCGTCGGAATTATTATCTTGAAGTCCAACAACATCGCAATTGTTATCATGAAGTCAAACAAAGTCTCCATATCGCTCACACAACCAACGACAGGTGTTAACTTGTGCATTACAGCTGAGGAAAGTCTCCAAACATCTTGGAAGGATGTCGAAGAGCATAGACTCCACACATCTTGGAAGGATGTCCCAGAGCCCAGTCACTCCACCCACCTCACTTTTCTTTTGCAACTGATGAAGGTGCAACCCATCCAGTAGGGTGGTACCCGAGGTTGAAGGCGCGCCCACCATTTTTGTGGGAGAGCTCGACCACTCACTGTGGTAAATTGTTCTAGTAGCCTGCGACATTTGGAGCTTTGCTCGCCATGGTTCCCGATACCAGGTCTCCCTCTAGAAGAAAAATACATGAACAGTGAAGAATGATCAAAAGAACTGGACACACCTTCAAAAGCTCTGTCTTTCGCAATCGACAATGGATTGCTGCACGATTCCATGACCTGTCCGAAATGTGAGAAGACATTGACAAACCTTTCATCCGCCAGAATCGGCTGTGACATCCCGACATTCCAATGTTACTGCGGTAAGGAGAAAAAAGGATTTTCTCTTTTTGATCAAACCATTTTGAAAAACACCAACCTCCCATTGGCCACGATTATCACGATTATTGTCGCGGATTCAAAGTGTTCTACGAAGTACGTCACTCATTGGTTCAAATAATTACGAATTGTGTGTCTGATCAAGTCGATTCTCAATCCGCACAAAATTGGAGGACCGGGTGTTGTGGTAGAAGTCGATGAAGATCATTTAATCTCATCAAAAGGACATCGAGGGAAGGAAAAACCAGATATTGGATGATTGGAGGTTGCGTTCCAAACCATCCTGAACAATCTTTCATCGAGATGGTGGAGAAGAGAGATCAGGACACAATCAAAGAAATCATTGAATGTCAAATTGATTCATGGGTTATGAAGATATGATTTGGACACCCCAAAAAAGCAACTAAAACGTTGTATTTTGAGGTTTTCTATGATTTGCATGTGTCAATAATTCTAAAATGTCATTTTTTTCTTAGTTGGACCAATATGGTTTGTTTGAACCCCAGGTTTCGGGTTGGTGACACGGACCGGGTTAATAGTGGAGTCACCAATACGTTCCATGTCAACAATGCGTGCTTTTTTCTGGAATTATCACTTTTGGTCAAACTAAGAAAAAAATAAAATTTTAGAATTTTCTTCCCACTGGATCCCGAGAAAACCTCAAAATACGTTGTATAGTGAAACGCCACACATTTTCCTAACTTATGACGATCATTTTTCCAAAACCAGACATCCGTTTGAGACCGAAGAAAAAGTATTATTTTCGTAAACATATCGATAAAAGACACTCAAAAAAATGTAATTTTTTTTTCCCATGAAATGTTTCAAAACGTTCATTTCACCAAACAAACGTTTCTGTGGAAAATTTCATCAAAATCGGTTCACAGGTTGTGAAGTTATGACTTGAACACATGAAAAAAGTGGTTGAAAAGATCTATTGTGAGGATTTTTTGGGATCCAGTGGGAAGAAAAGTCTACAATTTTATTTTTTTCTTAGTTTGACCAAAAGTGATAATTCCAGAAAAAAGCACGCATTGTTGACATGGAACGTATTGGTGACTCCACTATTAACCCGGTCCGTGTCACCAACCCGAAACCTGGGGTTCAAACAAACCATATTGGTCCAACTAAGAAAAAAATGACATTTTAGAATTATTGACACATGCAAATCATAGAAAACCTCAAAATACAACGTTTTAGTTGCTTTTTTGGGGTGTCCAAATCATATCTTCATAACCCATGAATCAATTTGACATTCAATGATTTCTTTGATTGTGTCCTGATCTCTCTTCTCCACCATCTCGATGAAAGATTGTTCAGGATGGTTTGGAACGCAACCTCCAATCATCCAATATCTGGTTTTTCCTTCCCTCGATGTCCTTTTGATGAGATTAAATGATCTTCATCGACTTCTACCACAACACCCGGTCCTCCAATTTTGTGCGGATTGAGAATCGACTTGATCAGACACACAATTCGTAATTATTTGAACCAATGAGTGACGTACTTCGTAGAACACTTTGAATCCGCGACAATAATCGTGATAATCGTGGCCAATGGGAGGTTGGTGTTTTTCAAAATGGTTTGATCAAAAAGAGAAAATCCTTTTTTCTCCTTACCGCAGTAACATTGGAATGTCGGGATGTCACAGCCGATTCTGGCGGATGAAAGGTTTGTCAATGTCTTCTCACATTTCGGACAGGTCATGGAATCGTGCAGCAATCCATTGTCGATTGCGAAAGACAGAGCTTTTGAAGGTGTGTCCAGTTCTTTTGATCATTCTTCACTGTTCATGTATTTTTCTTCTAGAGGGAGACCTGGTATCGGGAACCATGGCGAGCAAAGCTCCAAATGTCGCAGGCTACTAGAACAATTTACCACAGTGAGTGGTCGAGCTCTCCCACAAAAATGGTGGGCGCGCCTTCAACCTCGGGTACCACCCTACTGGATGGGTTGCACCTTCATCAGTTGCAAAAGAAAAGTGAGGTGGGTGGAGTGACTGGGCTCTGGGACATCCTTCCAAGATGTGTGGAGTCTATGCTCTTCGACATCCTTCCAAGATGTTTGGAGACTTTCCTCAGCTGTAATGCACAAGTTAACACCTGTCGTTGGTTGTGTGAGCGATATGGAGACTTTGTTTGACTTCATGATAACAATTGCGATGTTGTTGGACTTCAAGATAATAATTCCGACGGTGTGTGAGTCACGGCTAATATTCCGATGGTGTCTGACTATTGGTTGATATCTACGACGGTGTTTGAATCATGGCTAGTATTCCGACGGTGTCTGACTATTGGTTGATACCTTCATCGGTTGGAAAAACAAAAAGAGAAGAAAAGTGAGGTGGGTGGGTTGGCCGATCAACAAATATAATAATTTAAGTTTTATCTGTTGAAAGAAAAAATCCCGACCCGAGAGGTTAATCATCGAGCCGGTTCTGCCCAAGTGGGAGCGGTTGATGAGCAAAAAGTTGGATCTACCCAATACTCCAGAAAAGCCCCAACGGTGATGAAAAACTGGAGAAACCGAGAAGTCAGAAGGACTAGTGAAGTGGAAACCACCAAAAGGTTACAATTGAGAAACGCCGCAGTGCTAAAGACATACCGATGTCCTCTTTCAACTGCTGTGTGGCAGAAAAAGAGGTTGAGATTTGAAAAGGACTATAATCAAGTGGAAAGTGAGAATGAAAATAAGAAAAGAAGAGAACTTCCACGACTCTACCCATTTACTCACTTCCACCATGACAACGGCCGTGCTTCCTCTACAGCTGGCACCGGCAGTTGGCGAGCGAGGAGTCTTATCGACCAATCAGTATTGGAGCGGAGGAGTAGTCGTCAACGGATGTTGACCATCCAAGTGCTTGAGGCACAGTCAGCGAGCTCGACTCACTACCGGAGAGTGAGGACAATCACTGAGGGTTCCCCATTGGAGATGGGGAACAGGTGAGGAGGCAACTCGACTCACAACGCGTCCAGGTGAGGAGACAACTCGACTCACAACGCGTCCAGGTGAGGAGCAACTCGACTCACAACGCATCCATGAGAGGAGATGGGTGATTTTTTTTGAGTTGTCCACACACAGTTTCTAAGGGTTGATCATGATCACTTCCACTTTTGCTTCTTTAACGAACTCACAACGAAACCATTTAGTGGAAGACATTAAAAAAACTGCGAAGAAAAAACTTGGTGAGGATTATGAAAAGATTTTTGTCCATATTCTCACAAATTGTGAGTGGGGTGTCAAAATCAATCAAACAATTTTTGCTAGGGAGAAGGGTATGATATATGTGATTCTGATCCACATATCTTTCAGAAAAAGAATTGAATTGTCTTTTGGATTTATCTAAAGCGTTCCAAGTGATGGAACCTCACGACAAGATTGTCCTCCTCCAGGCATTAATTCAGCATTGGACAGCAGGAGAATTGAGACAAGCTGGATTTCCTGTCGATTCGAACACACTCCATCACACTAGAAGATTGGCGAAGAAAGGTGAATTCAAAGCAAAATATATACCTGTTTCTCCAAATGCAAGAAAGATCTCCACTCCAGATTTTATTCAACTATTTACCTGGATCGAACATACTACTATGGTATCTTGTGATACACAGGTCGTCCACACTTGTCCATCTTTTGAAGAGAGTCTGCAAATGTTCTGACCCACGACGCAGCCACCACACTTCTTCCCATCTTGCCAATTCAATCCTTTCAGAGTCAGAAAATGGTCCTGGGAAAAAAGGATGACACAATCCACCAAAGCAAACCTATATCGAAACTTCAAGAGTGATCTCCCAACTTCACCAATCAAGATCGGACTGTTCCGGAAAGTCACGAAGATGATCAAGAGAGCCAAACGGAGAACCGATGTTTGTGCAAGGTGCGATCGTTTGAGCTTCATCAAAAAAGTGAAACAAGAAATGATCCAAAGAGGGAAAAATATACCGGAGGAACTCATTCAAGAAGAAGAAACACTTGATTTACATCAAAAACATGCGAAGATGCAACGAGAAAAGATTGACAACGATATTGCTACTTGTGGATTGAATGAAGTCGTTTTTCTTGCTGATTTTAAAGAGAATTGGAAGTTCCTTCTAAGGGACATACAAGGGTCAAAAGAATTTTATTCATACCAGCAGATTTCACATCTTGGCTGTTTTATCGTCTCCAACACGACCGGAAGGGTTGACCATAATTTCACCCATATTTTTTCATCCAATCTCAACCATGATGGATTCTTCGTGGTTCAAGCTCTAAACAACCTTCTTTCGGCTCCACCGTTCACTACAGCACACAAAATTACATTCATTTTTGATACTGGTACTCATTTCCGAAATGGTGTGGTCCTTTTTCGACTCCTTTCTACAGCCTCCTTGGATCTCTTGACGAAGTCAATCCATGTTCGATTCTTCAACGAATGTCATGGAAAATCGCGTGTTGACTCGTCGTTTGGTGAACTGACAAATTTGGTGAGGAATAACATTAGGGATGATGTGATCACCAACATTCCTCACTTTATCCAATTTTTCCAACGAAAACAAACAGAAACTCTCTTGCGATCCAACCACTCTTTTATTCATTTTCAACCAGAGCTCCCAATTCCACTCAATTCTCTCGTATTTCCTGGCATTACATTTTATCTAAACTACACCCGGGATGGGATTCAGATCAAAGCAACTGGTCTTCACACGCATGAGGCCGAGAGATGGGATTCAATCGAAGAGAAATTAAAGCTGAAGACTCGAAAACTGCCTGAAAAGGAGTATCCTGAATCGATCCCACACTTCAAGAGCAGAACAGGGGAAAGAACACAAAAGCAAATAAGAAATCGGGACGAGGGCATATCCCCACTCAAAAGACCGACCAGAAGTTTGCATGAACGTGCGAAGAGAAGACGATCAGACACCTCGGATGATGAGGTCACACAATCTGAAGACACCGACATATCGGAGACAGTGGACTCCGTCAACATAAGAAGAAAGAATGCGTGGATAGATAGAATAAATGAACGACGTCAAATTGATGATCCTTACTTTAAAATCGAACGAAGACATAACTGGCAGAGAACTCAACGTGGTGGACAGAAATTAGAGTAACCTTTTTTTCACCTCACATGAAATCCCGATTAATACTTCTTTTTCATAAATTCACAGTTTAAGGTGTCCTCAGGAGTGCCACGGTTCCATGTGGACATATCATAAAAAATCACCCAGATTGACTTTGAATGTTTTATCGTCGTACTTTTGAATGATGTGAAAAATTCTGACCCAGGTGGATCAGTACATGGGTGATTCTAAATGAATCGATTTATGGCGATTCTCCTGTGAAAGATGGTGATAATTGGACAAACTTCGCATTTCGGCTTTTCAATGCCGCTTCCAAGTCTGAAAAGCAATCGATACACTGTGAGCAGGTATTGATTGAACGTTGAGGCGGGTGAGATCTCAAATTCCGTGTCATGATCCCGAACTCAGCGTCACAAATGTTTTTCCCATGATGTTCAACGAAGAAAAGAGCATTCGTGGACAAATTGTTGTCAAATGTTGTTTATAGTGCTGTCACAAAAGCGCCGGTTTTCAATAAACCGCCATGAATCGAGATTTTTTCTGGGAAATGTTGTTTTGGTGAGAAAATAATTCTGCAAAAATTTTGGAGCTAAAGACCCATGATTGGGTCCTGTAACCTCATACAGTAAAATGCACTCAAAAACCATGAATTTTTCGACGTCATTTCTCCACAACCAACTATCCACTTTCAACCAAATAAAGTGCATTCTATTCATAAAGACCTCAAATAACGATTTTTATGAAAAATGATGTAAAATTTTACCTCTGTGAGTGTTTTCGAGAAAAAATGGGTTTTTCTACTTTTTTCCACATACCCATAATTTTTTTCCAAAAATGTTCAAAAATGTTTGGATCATCAAAAGAAGTGTCAGGTAAAAATTTCATGTCAATTGATTCACTGCTTGTTGAGATAGTTCCAAAAAGAAATATGAAAAGTGACACTTTTCAAGTACAAGGCGGTTTTCTCAATGAGTTGTTGGAAATTTTTTTCAAAATTTTATTCTTTTCTTAGTTGGACTATATCCATCAGATTCTGCGAAATTCTCGTTTTATGGCAGTTTAATGAATTTCGGCGCTTTTGTGACAGCACTAATTGGTTACACTACTATGAAATAGAAATCATTGCCTTTCTGAGAATTAACTTTTTTTGATTTCAAGCATTCCTTCTCATTTTACTGGCCTGATTGGATGTCTCTAGCACGGATGATGAGTGGATCCTGTCGATTAAACAGAAGCTCTTGAACGTTTTGAGTGATTCTCAACTTCTAAATCATTAAAGGAGGAAAGATAGAAGAACTTGGCAATGCGATTGTGATGACAAAGACATCCCATTGCGGTTGACAGAAGCTGTAGATTTTAGGCTTTTGGTGGTGTAGAAATTTTATCAATTATTGACCTGATGTTGCTTGCACTCTCAGCATGTTTGTTTGATCAACCCAAAAAAAGAACTGTATTCGACTTTTGTTGGATTTTTGATATCAAAAAAAAAGCTTGAAAATACATCTTTGAATCTCGTCTCATCACTCAGCAGAGATTGTCATTGTCCATTCTCAATGATTCGTTTGAGACACCATTCAATGTTATTCTCATGAAACCAGACCAGACACTGGTATGTGTAACTAGTCTCGTTTTCTGATTCAGATTCTCGAACGTTTTTTTGATATCTAAAACTCTCACCAAAATCCAAGCTGAAGACAGAAGAAGATAAAAGAACGATTACGGAATCGAGCGAGACCAGAAGACAAAATGGGATTCTGGGGATGGAAGTGAAGTTTTCACCAATATTGATCTTTTGTTGAGAATATTTTTTTCTGAATATTTTGAAAAAAAACCCCTTGCGGCAGTTGTGCTAAATTTTTGCTGATTTTTCGACAATTTAGTCTTTCTTAACTAACTCTGCTTCATGTTTTTAATCTGACGTCATAGATGTTTCAATAAACCGAACTTTTCATAAATCCGTAACATGGGGCTTGAAAAATATATATTGGTCAAACTAAGAAAAATAAAATTTGGTTCCGCGCCAAAACCCCTGTGTCGGGAGAAAACCTCATTGGTGACATAGGACTAATTGGTTACACTACTATGAAATAGAAATCATTGCCTTTCTGAGAATTAACTTTTTTTGATTTCAAGCATTCCTTCTCATTTTACTGGCCTGATTGGATGTCTCTAGCACGGATGATGAGTGGATCCTGTCGATTAAACAGAAGCTCTTGAACGTTTTGAGTGATTCTCAACTTCTAAATCATTAAAGGAGGAAAGATAGAAGAACTTGGCAATGCGATTGTGATGACAAAGACATCCCATTGCGGTTGACAGAAGCTGTAGATTTTAGGCTTTTGGTGGTGTAGAAATTTTATCAATTATTGACCTGATGTTGCTTGCACTCTCAGCATGTTTGTTTGATCAACCCAAAAAAAGAACTGTATTCGACTTTTGTTGGATTTTTGATATCAAAAAAGCTTGAAAATACATCTTTGAATCTCGTCTCATCACTCAGCAGAGATTGTCATTGTCCATTCTCAATGATTCGTTTGAGACACCATTCAATGTTATTCTCATGAAACCAGACCAGACACTGGTATGTGTAACTAGTCTCGTTTTCTGATTCAGATTCTCGAACGTTTTTTTGATATCTAAAACTCTCACCAAAATCCAAGCTGAAGACAGAAGAAGATAAAAGAACGATTACGGAATCGAGCGAGACCAGAAGACAAAATGGGATTCTGGGGATGGAAGTGAAGTTTTCACCAATATTGATCTTTTGTTGAGAATATTTTTTTCTGAATATTTTGAAAAAAAACCCCTTGCGGCAGTTGTGCTAAATTTTTGCTGATTTTTCGACAATTTAGTCTTTCTTAACTAACTCTGCTTCATGTTTTTAATCTGACGTCATAGATGTTTCAATAAACCGAACTTTTCATAAATCCGTAACATGGGGCTTGAAAAATATATATTGGTCAAACTAAGAAAAATAAAATTTGGTTCCGCGCCAAAACCCCTGTGTCGGGAGAAAACCTCAAAATACCCCCTTTTGCCCGATAAAAAAAATCGTTTCGGCAATATCTCAACAACCTGTGAACCGATTTTGATGAAGTTTTTCACAAAAACGTTTTTTTGGTGAAATGAACATTTTGAAAAAAATTTGGAGAAAAAATTCTGGATATTTGGGAGAATGGAAAAAAACCCATCTTTTTCTCGACAAAAAATTCTTAGAAAAAAATATCTTTTATTTTTTGAGCAGCTTTTGTCGAGATCTTTACGATCACAATGCATTTTATTTGATTCAAAACGGATGGCTGGTTGTGGAGAAATGAAGGCAAAAAGTTGAGAAAAATGTGTGGACGCCTAAAGGAAACAGTATTTTGAGGTTTTCTCCCGACACAGGGGTTTCGGCGCGGAACCAATTTTTATTTTTCTTAGTTTGACCAATGTATATTTTTCAAGCCCCATGTTACGGGTTTTTGAATATGTACGGGTTATTGACACTACTATCAAATTCAAATAAATCGATGTCAACCCAGGTCCGAATGGATACAAACAATGATTTTTCAACATTTTCAGACAAAAATTATTCTCAACAAAAGATCCATATTGGTGAAAACTTCATGTCGGAACTATGTCTGGTTGTAGAGATATGATCAAAACAAGTGTTCAAGATCCTAAGCTTTTTATTCAAGGAAATCAGTATTTGACCCTAAATTTCCACCCATGTCCCCCCAGGATTTTTCATTTTTCGAAAAATTGTCATTTCGAGAGAAAACCATCCCAAACCACCAGAAATGAAACGAAAAAGAAAAATCTTGAACAGGCGTGGAGAAAAGTGGTTCTGAAGTTTGGATTCCCTAAGCTTAAATGTAAAGAACCTCCTATTTTGGAGCCAAAAAAGGGTCGATACCCTGACTCCGAAATAGGCGCCCCAGCTGGGGATCCTATTTCGGAAGTTCGATTTCTCCCTCGATGATTCATGGGGGAGGGAGGAATCCAATCTCCAAATGGGTTGGACTCACTCAAACGTGGGTTCGGAGAAATCTACGATGGATTGAGATTTGAGTCGAAAAAAGTGTCTATTGTGGTCGGGTTAGATCCGCATGGGAAGCTTCCATCTGACCTGATTATGTCCTCCTCCCATCTCCAATCGACTCGATTATGCCCTCCTTCCGCCTCCAATCCATCCCCACTTGACCTCTCCTTTCTCCCAACTCATCCACATTTGTCTTCTCAATCTTTCAACCAAAGACCAAGACCTAAAGCGACAGTTTCTGTACAGATGGGATCATAATCACTCAAATTCAGCCCTCATCCATCCATTTGAGGGCCACGACTCAGTTAATTGTCTCCTGCAGAGGTCTAAAACGATCCACAGCCAGTTTAAGTTCCATTCGAGTTTCCAGTCATGTGGACACCCATCCTAAAAGTCAAACCTCTAAATACCTCTTTTTGGTCGCAATTTTCATGTGTTTTGGTCATGTCTTCACATCATGTGAATCAATTTTGATGATCTGGATCACAAGATGTTGAGTAGAAGAAAAAAATGTCAGAAAATCAATCAGAATCTTACCCTGGGTATTTGGTACGATGTGCAAAATCGTTGGTTTTCTCGACCAAAAAGTTATTTGGACAAAAAGGTTGGATAATGTGTGGGGGTTGGCTGTATCACTTATTGTGAGGTTTTCTCGGGTTCACCTGGTAGGATAATTCTAAAAAGTTATTTTTCTTTGTTGAGCCAAAATGATCCCTAATCGAAAAAGGTCGAATTAGTGACACCGAACGGATTGGTGATGCCACTATTAGTTGGTCCATTCTTGTCTCACACCGAGAAGAGCGTGAATTCTTGATTTTCGTGGATTATTGACACCACCATCAATCTTTCTGTCCGCACAATCAACAATCTTCCTCAACATCTGACCGAAGCTGGTAAGACAGTGAGCAGAACCGAAGTCAGAAAAAGGGTGAATCACGGTTCATTTGCGATTACTGACGAAGATGATTTGACGAAAGAGATATTGGCCGGTTACAGCATCGAGAATCTCCAAGAACCTCATATTGATAAACCAGAGGACTAATGAGAGCTGTTTTTCCAATCGATTTTTTTATTTATTTCGAGATTATTGACCTTCTGGAACAGACCCTGTTCAAATATGAATAATCACTGTTCATTTTCAAATATTCATCATTCAGAATCGAACAATCACGTTTATAATTGAACAATTGATGTTCGTTTTGAAACAATCAAGTCCAAAATCGAACAATCACAGATCAAAATAGAAAAATGAAGTTCAAAATAGAAGAATCACTATCAATTTTTCACAAATTTTTGGTGTTGCGATGTGAGTTGGAGTTCGTCCCATTACAAATCTTCATGGATGTTGAAAGTCCTCAATCATCACGTTATATCAAGAGACACATCACCGTTCTGGAAGGTAGTAATGTTGATATCGAAAACATTTCCAACATTATCCATTCTGGAGCAAAAGACTCGTTCAAACATTTTTCCTTTCTACAATGCCAGGTTTGGTGTTTCATGTCATCTATTTCCATTATCAATTTAAAAATACTTGAAATATATTATTAACCCACAATTTTAGCCACAAGAACAGTTAGTCACGGAAGAAAACACTGAGCAAACAATTCTCTCACAATCATTGAAACAAATGGTCCACCTTCTTAATACCTGCACATCTGAGGATGATACCCAAGTTTTATTTTGATTCATGTTACTTGATATGATTTTCATTCGGCTTTAAACCAGAAAGGAAAGCACTTGACAAAATCAAAGAAACCTGCGAAGGATATTGGTGATCCTGGAGGACTGAACCAAAAAACCGCACATTTTTCGACAGATAAAGGTGTTGTTGATGTATTAGAAGAACAAAACCCTATGTTGTCGGATTCTGCACTATTCCCGACTCTATTCATCATTATAACTGATTTTCCGTCAGATCTGTTGTCCTTGAGCTTATTTCAAAACCTCCTCGAGGATGAAGGACTTGGAATTGGATCAATTATCAATATTGTCGCGGTACCAACAGTGTCCGAAGAATATCTCTCACAACTCCCACTCTCTTACTCCCCTTTTCTCTTCCCAAAGATGTTTTATCAAACTGATACCCAAACACTCAAGAAGAAAGACAAAAAAGGAGTTGAAAAGGATGCCAGGAATGATAAATCAAATGCAGGGAAAGGTGGAAAAGGAAATGAGACAGAATACACTCTCTCGGACGAAGCTCGATTCGTTCTCTCGTATCCGTTCGATAACAATCTGTCTCTAGGACACGAGCTCATCTCAAAAATCGCATCAACTACCCCTCCCTCACCTCTCATCTCACTCGGCCAACAACTCCGCCAAGGACTTCCACAGTTCACCTCACCACTCTTCTCGATTTCCTTCCTCAACTCGGTCATCATTGGTGACATCATGTCTGGAACACCAATTGTCGGAACTGAACTCAAAATCCCACAAGCAGATGAACCATCCATTCTCCAACAAGCTGATGAGCAAAAGGGAGTCCATTCAGAACCACTCCAAACAAATCCACCGGATCTTACAACACAAAGAAGCCCTGCACCAACAAAATCCCTCCCCGGAAAGGGGAAAGAAACATCAACTTCGAAGGAGCAAACCCAAAACGAAATTCAGAGGATTGATGCCCTTCAGGCTATTGTTCAGACCGCCCCGTCACTGCCAGCAATATCAGACCCAACTGTCAATTCATCCGCTCTTGTCTCGCCACAGTCCATCCTATTCCGCCAGAAGAGCAGCATGGAACTGTTTCGCGATCTCTGTTCATTTCTCTCGTCGGCCATCAATGCACAACTCACGACAGAACAGTTCATTGTGGACCAACGGAATGAAATGGACACTCTTCGAACTCAGGAACAGATTGCTCAAGACGATCGGAAAAATCTCGTCCAAAAAGCGGTTGTGATGGAGCTACGACAGTCTGGAATTGTTTCTACTGAACAGTTCGAAACTTTGGAGGAAAATGAAATCGAATCACTTCTCATCAAACAAGCTGAGACTGATTTTCGCGTTCGAAATTCATCTCTCCCACTCAACTTCTATCTCAATGCAACGACTGGAAAACAAATAATGTCAATCGACGAACTCCAGCCCCTCCCACTGGTGGACTCTGATCATGTTGAACCAGAAGAGCTCGGGAAGAAAATAACCCAAAAACAAAACGTCTCCGGAGCAAAAACACAAAAGAAAGCCAATCCAAAGGCTGAGAGTGTGCCCAAGAAAGACAAACCAACAGCAGACAAGGTAAAAACCAAGGATCAACTTGACGTTCCTGACAACACCGAGGGAAGTGATATCGACCCTGAATATCTGAACGATGTCCAAGCATCTGTTTTCAGGGAGATCTTACGATTGTCCCGTTCAGACGAGAGTCTCGAGTCTCAGTTTGATGGAACAATCTCTGCTGATCTTCGAACATACCGTCAATCTATCCAGACAACCGAAAGAACTCTCGCTGGATCATCTCATGCACCAGATGAAACATCAGCTGACCTTCCTGTGCGTGCTCAGGCCGCTGCTGCTAGTGACTGGTTCATTCAAAGGAAGAAAGAAGAACACGTCCGAAAATCAAACCCATTTGACAATGAATACACAGTTGGACGTCTCTCGAAGACAACACACCCGCACGTCGATGAGGGATTCGTTTTGGAAACAATTCTGTCTTCAATTTCAACACCACCGGACGCCGTGTCTAACCATCCAACTGAATCTGATCAGCGATTCAAACAGAGCGCTTTGATGACAATGGACAAGACTCTCAGAGGCCGACCCAGCCACAAGGCTCGACCATCTCCGAATGTCAATCTCACGATCTCCACAGATGAACCGCCACTTCACGCTCATTCAAACCCAGTCCCGTTCAGAACCACCCTTCTCAAAGCTCTCGATCCACTTCTTTCGAGCGCCGCCCAAGCTCCAAAAGAACCAGCCAAGAAACCCAAGTTTCTGTCGAGGAATAATCGATCCATGTCGATGATGATAAATCCCAGGCAGGCCCAACAGTTTCACAAAGAATTGGATTTCATCGAAGAAACAAAAATCTCCAGTGCCGCGAAATTCTTTGTCGATCATCCACCTCACTTCTTTCTCCCGAAACAAACTGAAATTCTCCCACACTTCTCCTCCTCATTCAGAATGACGCCCTCACTCTTCCACGCTGTCTCAAATGACAACATGCTCAGGCGGATACCTCCAACTCACAGCACTCTTGTCCACCTCCATCGGAACAGCATTGCAGCCCACTTAAATTATCCACACCCACCAAAACCAATCGAAGCTGCATCGTTCTCAGCAGCCTTTAGCAACCCACGTGCCTTCCCGTCACTGGTTGTAGCCGGGAAATTCACTCAGCCCAAGTCACAAGCGATTATCCCATCCTCTGCCTCTATCGTCCTCAACTCCAGGCGAGGCTATTATTTGCGTTCTGCGAATAAGGCAGTCTTCTTCAAACAGACACAGATGGACCAGCGACTCGTGCCTCAGTCATCACTCTGCTCACTTCCGTCTTCAGAGGAGGTCCAGCTCAACAATTCTGCATTCACAACATCAACCACATCTCTTTTCCCTTCGATCTCGAATCTAACTCGTTCCATCGACAGTTCCTACAGTTTATTCCAGAATTCATTTCACTCCGCCAAAATCAAGAAAGAGGACGATATTCGAAAGAAACCAGAATCAGCCATCGAAGCCCTCAACACACTCCCATCATATCTGTCAACAATCAACGAAGAGGCCCAGCGAGCCAAACAAGAACAATCAACGCATACGGACAGGAAACGAAAACGAAAAGACAGTCTCAAAACGATCGTGAAACAAGCACAGACGCACCTTGCTCACATCAACGATGCTCTCATCATTCACGGTCCAGGAATGATCTTCAATCTCCTCGTCGATGCCTCCACTCCCCTCCTGTCCCCCTTCACATTCCACGAATACTCTGCTGCCATGTACAAACTTCTCCGAGCACAGATTGAGAACAAAGATAAGAAAATTCAACTCGTGACTCCTCTTCAAGCTCAGCTCAATACTCTCACACTCTCCAATGGAGTCACATTCCACCTTCCGTCTGGAGTTACACCACGAACACTGTCACCATCGACATTCCTTGGTATCCTTCAGCTTCCCGCCCTTTCTATCAAAGCACCGTCACCTCTCCAGCTTCTCTCTGCTCAGAGCATGACTATTCTCTCTCTCAAATCTGCCATCCTCAACTTTGCCGAATCCATCAGACTTGCGTCAATGGATGCCAAAGCCATCATCAATGCTCAGCAGGAACTGTACCCAAGTTCCACACAGCCGCCAGACATGATCACTCTCGCTGATCTGGATGGCGATTTTGCTGAAGGTCGAGATTTCTTCGGGAAGATTTCTGAGTTGGATATGAACAATGTTTTGCGTGACCACGATCTCCTTCACAACATTCACGAGCTCAACCATGGAGCAGCGAATGGAGGTGGTGGAGTGTCATTTGGAACACTCCTTCAAGGCGAGGACGATAGCCAGGACAGGCTGCATTTGGGAGTTCTCGATGACATGCTGCTTCACATTCTCCTCTGTGGCTCATTCTCTGAAATGCTCTCGAGGGATGCCGATTCATCTTTGCACTCTTTCACATCTTCATCGAAGTCAACACTGTCTGGAAGTACATTCATTCCTCCACAATTCTTCTCCACCTTCTACCCTCCACAACTGACACAACCGACCATCACTTTCACTCCCATTTCTCCAGAAAGTGCTCCGTCTTCAGACCAGAAAGCGAACCCGCCAGAAACCCAACCATTTTCTTTCGCAAATCCGCATGTCCAACTCACACTTCCTTCGCTCAACGAACAGATCAACCGAAGTTCACTAGGGTCTTTCGTGTTTGTCTCTGAGCGAGATCAGAGTGACAAGGATGCTGCCTTCAATATGACTCCACCGCTCAGCGCTGTAAGCCGTCACAGCACCAACAAATCTCAATCCACAACATCCACCCCAACCAACCCCGACTCTCCATCATCAGCCCGAGAACACGAGGGAAGCTCGTCTCTGAAATTCAAGCCGTTTGGAATGGGACAACGTTGGGATGGAAAAGACAACCAGGTCTCTCTCCATAAAACCGAAAGCCCGAGACAAAGAGGAGGAAACACCTCACCAAGAAAGAAGTTCAGTCTTCCTTATGCCATTACTCCCTTAAAGGATTCAGGTCAAGAGCCATTCAGTCATCTCCGTGCCATCTATGCACCACCCATTGTCGATTCGTCTGATTATGCGGTCACTGAGGACTACTCCAAAGAAGCGATGTCAGCCGTCCTCTCTCAATTGCTGATCCACGACTTTCCTGTTCGCACAAGCTACTTTGCGCCAGAGGATAGCCTGCTTCTTTCGATTGGAAGTGTCCAAGAAAAGGAGGGGTCAGGGGGAATTGATAGAACGTATTGGGTCCAAAAAGCATCTCCATCGAGTTCTCAGATGAAAAAGCAGATGAAAGACCGCTTCAGTCAATACCTCTCATCTCTCACAACAGCAAATCTGAATCATGCTCCATTCGCCCTCAGCCCACATATCCACGAGCATGGGGTTCCTCTCAACGAGCAGTTTGCTACATATGCCAACCCGAGAGAACAGGTTATGATTAAGAACACAATCGAACGAACTGGATCCTCACTAGAAACATCTGTCACAGCTTTCCATCGCCGTGGGCATGTCTTCTCAATGCGGCGTCTCGCAAAGCTCCAGGTTGGCTGTGAGCCTCCGAAAGACATCTCTCTGTCGAAGGAAACCCTTCAAATGTTTCTGAATAACCGAGACTCATCGATTTCTGAGAGTCTTACTCCCAATGCCCTCTCCTTTGCATTAGCCCTGAAGGAAATTCGCGAAACAGTTCCTCTATCATCTGTAAATGCAGCCTACCATGTTATTGTCGACATGCTTCGAAAGGCTGAAGCTTCACTCTCCGCCCAACTTGCCCCACAATCAACAGCCAACCCCCAACAAGATGACCTTCGTTCGTCAATCCTTCGAGTTTCAACCGATTCAGTCTTTGGGTCGCATCGAACCTTTTTGACCCAAGTTCTACGACAGTCAACGAATCAGTCTCTTCGCAACTCATTCATCGCAATGAGTCTTCCTGGGACTCTCTCTCCTTCCCCGCTCGAAAATCATTCTCCTCTCTCCATTCTGCTTTCACCACTCCTCACATCACTCATGACATTCTTCAAAACCACGTCTCCAACAGCCCGGTTGATAAGCACAATCTCGACTCAATTCAAAAATCTCTCAGCCCAACTTTCTATCAGCCAGGTTAACAACTTTGATCTTCAGACTGCCCTGACCAATGTCAAACAAGCAATCACATCCCAACTGCAACCCAATCGATCAGAAGATATTCTGAAAACGCAATTTGCATCACAGCAACTTCAACCATCTTCTCTCGCTAAACTTATCCTCACTGCTGACGTTGCCTATCTTCACAATCGAATCGTGAGAAATCCACTTCGCTCCCTCTTCATGGCTCTTTTCCGCACTGTTCTTCTCCCACCATCATCCTTGAACAAGAAATCTACACCAGACATCACCACCTCATCAACCCTCTCTTCCACTCAACTTCAGCCTGCATTGGAACAACTCTCTGAGCCAGTTCCACCTTCAACAGCTCCTGTTCAGTTCAATTATGTCTCCCCACCTTCATTCAATACTGTATTCTCAGACAAGACATCTGTTTCGATGAAAGCACAAGTATCGCAAGCAACCCCAATCACCTTCGATGTCACCTACTCGACTCTGGATGGTACAGTTGTATCCATCGACAACACAACTGGTTCAGTCCGAATCACACATGCTCCAATCGCTGGAGAAGGAAACTTTATTTTCGACCGAGGAAACGGATCACTTCTCATGCCAGACTACACATCAATTCCGACACAGAAGCTCCTCGACCATCGAAAGAGAGGTTGCCAATTATTGGTCGATGCTGCAAAGCGGTACTCAATCGAGATGGGTAAACAGAGTATCTTGAAATATCGGAGAGGCGAAATTGTCTGTGGGATGCAGAAGATCCAAGAAGAGGAGAAGGAAGACCCGAAGAACAAAAATCGAGGAAAATCTTCCGAAAAAGTTGAAAGACCAAAAGCGAAGGCTGCTCAACAGGAAATTCCCGAAAACCCATTTGCGGAAACATCCGAAGATGACATTGAGGTCTTCCGTCGCTCTTTCACGGCTCATCTGACCACAGTTTTACGAAAAATCGATCCAATTTCGTTCCCCTCCACCAAACCACACGCTCCTCCAGAATCGTCCTTCTCAGGTGCAAGTTCACGACCCTCTAAGACAAGACTTAGTCGAGGATACAACTGGTCAGTCCCACCAGAGCTCAAACCATTCTGCCAAGAGATTCTTCCAGAGCTCACGACATCCCAACCTATCTACGAATGCGAGCGAATTGTTCGGGGGATGGGAACCTCTATTGTGAGAATGTCGTCAGGAGAAACAGCTGTTCTCCTCGGAAACGGTGATATCTCAGTTTGTGATGGGAATGAATGGATGAGTGTAAATGAGAAGGGGCAACGCACCATCAGACCACTCTTCAGTATCCCTCTTCTCAGCGAGTTGGACCTTGAACCGAGTGATCAGTCTGAAGTCGGTCCAGATCAAGCCCTCCTCCAGAAAGCTTTCAGAGGATCGTCCTTCCCACTCTTCATCCCAATCGATGAAGTCCCGATTGATCCACAGAACGAACTTGAGGAGAACGACGAAACACCGAACGAAAATTCTGAAGACGACAGACCAGAACAATTGAAGAGCGATCCGGACTCAACTGCCGAAGTAAATTCACTTTCGACTGATCAAATCAACCCCCGAAAGATGACAAAACAGATCATGGAACAGCTTCCCGCTGTGTTCCCTCTCCCAGCCTCATCACATGCAAATCCTTCTGTCCTTCCTCCGATTCAAGCTGTTAAAGCAATCAACAGCAATGAAACAGCCAGTGTCAGGACACGAGCAGATAAAGTGACTATCGTCCAGTACAACACCGGAGAAAGATTGGTCCATCATGCGGATGGAACTCGGGTTTTTCATTCATTTGCATTTGGAGACAGTCCTAAACTCACTGAACAGTATGAACGAGAGACAGAGTCACAAGCACCTGTGAAAGCTGTTCTTTGTGTTGAGCATCCAAACTCTCCTCGCGTCCTAATTTCGATCGTCCAAAAGACGATTGGATCATATCTCCAACAGCGCAACCAAACTGATCTCGCCATGTCTCTGACATCGTCGTCAGAATCACAAAATATCGCCCAAAACTGGGTTCGTGAGAATGTGACAGTTTGTCTCAGTGATGGAACAAATATTGAATGGTCGATGGGTGAAAAGAAAGTTGTTCTATCGAAGCCTGACAACACTCACATTCATTTTTCAGCAAATGGAGCTGTTTCAGTCTTCGTTGATCATCCGATGAAGAAATCACCACCCAAGTTTGGTCCTGCTTCGAAACTCCCTCTCCTCTTCTTCAACACAGTCGACGGAACAATGTCAGTTCGTCCTTCAAAGAAATCCACTCCAGTTGTCTCACAGACTGGAAAGGAAGCCACACCCCAGATCCAAACTGGAGCAATCGAACAACCGTCAATCTATCCTGTGACTCCGACTGGAGGCCAAAACACTCCAAGTGGCCCTTACACCTCAATTCCAGGCTCATCACCATTAGCATCCAAACTAGCAGATGATTCAGTGCAACCACAGAGAAAACCAGTCTCCGCTCGAAAAATCTTCTTCATCTCACTCGAAGGAATTGCAACATGGATTATTGCACGGACGATGAAGGCAGCTGTTCCACACAAATATGTTTCTGGGGAGTTCCATCCAACATTATTTGGCCAGATCGGTATCTCTGATGATTTGAACCACGAAACAATTCCGTCCACCCAAGCCACGAAGGCAAGCAAGTTGGTCGATTCCATCTTAGCAATGCCTGGTGGCGAAGATTTTGATTCTGTCGATTATTTGGAGAAAAGATTGAAAGAAATGCATCAATTGAGAGATAAAATTGCCTCTGATGAGGCCGATGAAGTCAAGCGACAAAAACGACTCCAAGCACAGCAAGCTCGGTCTCCACAGGGATCGCCGTTGCAGACACCTCTCGATTCTCGAGTGGTTACACAATCAATGCCAACTCCTGGTACCAATGATGAAGTCAACCAACCAGATACGTTACTTTCTGCCACAAGCAACGTCAAATCGTTTGATCAGGAAGTTCATCTCCCAACTCGAAGATGGATCGCACGTCTGTCAGCAATCCATGCACACCAAATTCAACTTGCTCAGGATACACTTTTGACAACATCTGGCTCAACTGCGACACCATCGCTGTCATCACAGAGTTCAACACCATTTGTTCTCCCTCGCATGTTCGTTATCAGGCACAACGGATCTGGGTTCGAACTGATGCGTCGAAAAGCAGTATCGAGATTGTATCCTCGTCCAAACGACTCTCAATCTCAGTCTCTCCCACTTTTCACTGCATCAACAGCGATTCTCACACCAACGAATACTACTCTTCGATCCAAGTCCATCAGACACCTACGTTTGCTCTCACAACTGTCAAACTCGGCTGCGACGAATTCGGATACACCGTTTGGATCTCCATCACTTTCTCCCACTCAAAGCCTAGCGTCATCATCCAGCACACATGCCCTCACTCCACTCGCCGCACAACAGCAGTTATCGAAACAGCCACAATCATCGATGGATCCGCTGCTCTCCTACGTTTCTCCATATTTCGATGTTGACCACATTTTCTATGACATTCTGAGTTCAGCTTTCTCAGACCAAAAGAAAGCACATTCATTTCAGAAACACTGGATTTCGTCTCCTCATCTTGAGTCACCTAACACAATCACTCTCCAAACATCTCTCAGACGTTCATCAATCATGCAACCGGCCCTCGACGACGGTGTACTTGAGAATTCTTTCCGTCGCCGACAATCGGTTCAACATTCCCTCAACTCAAATGAGGATGGATTTGATGCTCCAAAACCTGTCGTCCACTCCGACAATTTTGACATTTCTGACATCTCTTCCCTGATTCAACGTTCGCAAGAACCTCTTCCTGCTCTTTTCGGACACGGCGAGGCAGGCCTACAACTTTCACTCCAACAATTCAGTTCTCTCATTCCAACTGATATTCCTCAAGCTATTTCTGGACAAAGTCTGGTGGAGATCCAGGAGACTCCGCTGACTCCGCAGAAGGAGTCGTCTCGACTTAAACCACAGACACCCGATCCTTCTTCATCAAACAAACCGATCTTCTCATCATTTTCCGATCGAGTCGTGTTATTCCAACCAAACAGTATCTTTCCGCCTGGGACTCTCATTAGTCCTGCCCGGACATCCATTCTTCACATTCAACAGGCTGATAACAAACGGCTTCCATTCCTCCATCTTCTTGAATCTTCGTCCTACAAGAAGAAAGTTGGACTATCATCAGTTACCTCGAAGAAAAGAGTTGTGGATTGCCCAAGCAAGAGCACTCTCGACCCTGCCGTTCTGCACAGTCCAATTGTGAAGTCAATGCGAATGAAACAGAATATTCCCAACGCGAGCTTCAAACGTCCGAAGAAACAAGTCCCAAAACCACCACCACCTCCTAAAGATGAATCAGAGGAAACAAAGCACCTTGGACCTCTCGACATCCCGGATTTCCCACCACCCAAGCCCCAATTCTCTCTTGATTCATTTGTCATCGCTGATAGACCACAGACAGAGGGTGGAGTGACCATTTGCATCCCTCTTGCGAAAGTATTGGATCAACACACATCTCCCACAGAAACAACATCCAACAGTGGGCCGAATGTTCAGATTCCATCAGCTTCGACTGTTATGCACCTTTCCTATCATCCATGCTACAGAACAACTGAAACATCACAATGCACATGCAATGTCCTTCCCAAAAAGGATATCCCTGAAAACATTCCCTCGGCAAATCTTTGCAGCATGACAACTGATCCTAATCCACTCTGGACACCCTATCTTCCCGAACTCCTCCGATTCGAGCCGTTGTCCATCCGACAGAACTTTCTCCCTCCGTACGTCAAAGATCTGAACCTCAGTCCGTCTGAATTGGACAAAATTCTGAATGGTGAATCAAAAATCCCTCTCCCTCGAAACTATGACACACAAAACGATCCAAACAGACCGCCCTTCGTCCACTTTACCCAACTCATAGAGCGCCCTTCACCACCACCTCTCCTCATCCTCATTCTCTACGAGTACTGCTCTTTGATCAACTTTATCACCACTCTTCGAAGTCAAAAGACATTGAACAGAATGAATTCGGTTCTCAGTGCATACATTGATAAAATGTGGAGCGCCTTTTCTGATTCAGTGAAATGGACGAGTGAGAGTGTCCTCCACATCCGTCTGAAAAACGCAATGATGGAGCAAGTTCAGCGTTTATTGGGATTGCTCACTCAATCTGAAACTCCGAAAAAAGCAGAGTCGACAACAGCGCCCAAAGAAGAGGAGGTTCACGTACCACCTGTCGCACAGTTGTCAACATCACGAAGTGGCAATCTCCGCCCTGTCACAAAAAGTGCCCAAGGGTCAGCTCTGTCTGTAATCTCACAAACACTCCCATCCTTGTCAGCTCCAAATCTCAAAATGGATGAATTGTATCCTTCAGCGTTGAACGTTCTCTTTGACAACAACACGCACCTCAAATCAATCCGCGATAGTGTTCTTGCAGAGGAATTCATCATCAACCAGCTCCTCTCCAATGGTTGGAGAAAACACGGTGGACGCGATTCATTTACTGTTCCGTTCACACCAAACAAATCGTCCAAACAATTCGACAAATCTGTTGTCTCGTCTTTTAGTGGTTATCTTGAAGTTCTTTCCACCCTCGAAACACTCTATCCCATCTCAACAAATGCCCCACGCGCTCCGATGAACTTATCGATCCTCTACTCCACCATCCCACAACCACCCCTCAAAAGGGGCAACACACGTTCGGATTCACAACTTCAGTCATCTTCCTCAGATTCAGCCAAGTCAAAAATGTTGGCAGACAAACTGTTCATTCGAAATGTTCACATGTGCCGACATGAACGTGAAAGAATCATGGTTGCCCAAGAAAGCTCAAAGACTTCAGGTTCACCCCTCCTCATCCTGAATGAAGCCAGACTGGAGATGGCAGTCTCAGCAGCAGCAAAAACCGCCGAGACTTCGTCCGATGGGTACGGCACTTTTCGCATTTTGATTCAATCCAAAATCGACAAATCTCGAAACGACGAACCACAAGGACATGATTTGGCGGGTGTCAATAGTTCAAATCGTTTGAAGGCTCCCGCTCATCGAGACGGCCTAAAGCTCAATTCTAGTAAAATCACATCTTTCTCATTTTCTTCTCCATCATCATGGACAAAAGCCAAGCAACACAGACACCAATTCAGCAGCGTAAAACCCTCTCCAAGTCTCGAACGCGTGTCGGAGACAGTCACATCCAACGATTCTGAAGACGCCTTCACACCGGAGGATGACGTTATCTCATCTCCAATCTCTCTTCCACCATTCCAAAATGATATCTTGATCGAAAAGGAGAAGCAACTTGAACGCCCCAGATCTGGAAAAATCTTGTCATATTTCGATTCGATGGAAGCAAAGACCTTTTTTGTTCAATCTCAATCCTCAGCGCAGTCTACCAATACCAAACCCGCCACAGCCAGTTCTGTTGTTTCTCAAGGAAGGCTTGAAACAGCGAGACGGTCATTTCCTCCACCAGATACCTCAATCCCAGAACTTGACCTTCAAATGTCTGGAAGACGGAGAAGACAATCGTTATCTCCACCAGTCTCTGCCCTCCAAGAAAGTCGACGGGACATGGCCAGTCCGCGTTTTTCGAAACGTGACCCGAATTACTTCCTGTCATCACAACAGCTTTATACACAAACACCCTTCGGCCTGATTCCCGTCAAACGCAGTCTCTCTCTTCCTCGCCGAATGAGCGCAGAACGCTCTTGGGGACCAACACGCCCAGTTCCAAAAAGAGCGCGTGTTCCTCTCAAAACAAATCGTGTTTAATTCTTCTGTTCACTTTTGATTTCTTCTGCTCTTCATTCTTTTCATTTTCTCATCGAGAAAAATGATGGTTTCGTCTTCCTTCACCTTCAACAGAAAAAACGACAGAACTAAAGAAAAAATGATTTTATCAGAACAAATATGAAACAAGAGAGTGAAATGATGACGCTGCATCTGGCAAGTTCTTCAAGAATCATGGTGATGCTCGGTCAAGAAAATCAACAGGTTCCAGAATCTCTTTCCTCCCTGTACTCACAACATGTCCATTTGCAATCATTTCGTTGAGAATAAAATGAACACGATCGAGATTTGCCATAATCTTCGAAAGATACACGATGTGAATAAAAGTGTTCATACATCGAACTCGCAAACACTCTCGAAGTAATAGTCAAGAGTCTCCACAAACAATTGGATAAGTTCAATCATTTCTAGTTCAATCTGGAGTATGAATGCAACAGATGCAGGAAAAAGGAAGAAGTGAAGAAACCTCTTCATCCGAAGTCCCGACTATGAAGTACAGGGAAGCAAATCGTTTGAAAATGATTCGATAATTGCTATAATCGAAGAATGGACACTGAAATATAGTTTTTATGATTATCTAGATAAAGAAAAGCAGACTTGATTATCGTTGAGAGATAAACACTGGCGGATGATCTCTCCTTCCAGCGCAACTCTTTCTTGCATTGTAAGATGATTGTAATACTGGGTCAATCTTGTAGTGCCAAATTTATTGACGACAAGGAAGAAGTGGATCATCACAGACTGAAAAAACGATGGGTACCGAATCGGAGAACTCATTCGTGCAATTGTTCAAGTTGAGAAAAACAAAGTTAACGAAACAACAGGTTGCGTCCATCATAAATATAGATTGAAAAGCATGCGCAGAAACTATTCCGGAAATTGAGTGATAAGTGCGTCAGTGAGGAAACTGTCGTAATTAGAAGCGCACAAGTCGTTCATCATCCACCCTCCATGGAGTCCTGGACCAAAACAACTCGGACGCTTTCATACTTCTTCCTCTTCTTGCCAGTTCCTTCAGACAACTCGTTTGAGTTGGTATCTTTGGGAGGTGGTTGTGGGTGGATGAGTGACGAAGATGGAAGAAGCGACGGGGCGGAGGCAACAAGAGGAGGTAGGAAAGTGCTGAACGAGAAAGAACCTCGCCTCTTTGCGTCTCTTTCTTTTCGTTCTTCTCGGATCCCCCCTCTCCTGTTCTCCATCCATACCACTGGCGTTTTGTACTGCCGTTCCATCATCTTTCGATAAACTGCCCCTTCCTCACTCTGTCCTGTCTCAGACAATGATCCAAACGAAGTTTCGGAGAAGTCGGAGTAGTGATCGCTATCTGAGTTTCCGACTGGTGCTGGGGATGAGTCGTGGGTCATGACCGGAGAGATGACAGGATCTGCTGGGGGCAGGAGTGGCTGGTCGCGGTCGAAGAATGATTCTGGTCTCTTTAGCCGATCTGTGTCTCGGCCTTGAGTTTTTTGTGCTGGCTTCGGCTGGATTCGATCTGTTTTGAGAGTCTCAGCTCGTCGTGTTTTCTGCCACATGTTTGTTTTCATCAGCTCATTCACATACATCTTCCTCCGCTTCATCCGTTCCACCTTTGTTACTATTTGCTCCCCGAGAAGCTCATGGAAGTTGTCACGTGCTTCAATCGATTCTGAGTAGCTTTCCCAGAACCAGCTTGACTCAGAATTGTCCTCGTCCGGCTTTGGGTCTGTGGAGGGTGTGTCTCCGGTGTGCGGGGCTTCTGTCGTTTGCGTCCCAGACTCGCTTTTGGATGCATTTGCGTCGAGGGGAGGAGATGGTTTCAAGCTTGTATTCTGCACCGTTCCTATCTTCGTCGCATTCTGCTCACAGACATTTCGCATCGATGCGAAGACAAAAGAGAAATAGTGAAGTATGTCTGCAGGAATGTCTGAAGTGGATTCAGTTGGCTGTGCGTGATTAATATGATGGTTTCCTGTTGCTGCTGCGGATGCGTTTTGAGTGAGGATGAAGGCTGTGAGGGCAGTGTAGTTGTTGAACACTACGACATCGTTCAGCGCTTCGTTTGGGCTGTTGTCGCTCGTGTTGCAGAGCTCTGTCATGCAAATTGAGGGCGAACTCATTGAGCGGACAAGAGGAGTGAATTTCGACGAGTCATTTGACTGCTTTGAAGGCGAGTTTGTGTGTGTACGTGATGCGAATTGGACAACTTGGCTTGGGGTGTGTGTGTTCGGCTGAATAGATGGAGTGGCGTGGAGGAGAGATGATTCCGGGGTTATCTGGACAGGAATTCGCAAGTTAGGGTCATAGTTGACTCGAGTGTACAACGGAAATACTTGTTGATAACGAAAAGGGAGTGAACGCGTAAGCAGCGCCGCTGAGAGAGGGCAGAGGAACGACGCTGGTGGAGTGACGCCAAATCGTCGAAACAATTTGGTAGTTGGATCAAAATCAAGAAATGGGTTGAAATATGAGTTTGGAGGAACAGGAAGCATATTTTGGGTCGAGAGTCCTTTATCTTCCTTGACAGAGACACTTTGTGGAGTGAGCTTCGCAGAGCTGGACGATGGGGGATCTGTACTGTTGTGACTTGGAGATGAGGAATATTGCTTGGGAGTATTATGGATGAGAAGGACCGGAGTTGTTTGGACTTGCGTTATATCAGATGGTCGACTTAAGGGTGACAGCTGTGATTGAATACGTTTTGGGATTGGGTTTGGCCTAGGAATAGTGGGAGGAGTGATAATACGCTTGTTGTGTGATGATTGTCCATCCATTCGTTCATCATATTTCAGTTTTTTCTTCTTCATCTTTTTCCTTCGATGTAATCCTGTTCGAGACAATGTAGAACTAGAAAATAGTGATGAAAGGACAGCTTTGGACAGTAAGTCCCCAATAAATAATCCCGACAGAACAGTAGCGGCTTCCACGAGTTTCGCTCTTTCCCATGAAACCATTGATGCTTTCTCAGCCTTTCGACTCAGATATGTAACTCGTGATTTGTCATTGTCTGACAATCGATATGCTGGTTTAGTAGATCGTAATTGTTGACGATTTGACTGATTTAGAAATCCCTCCGGCTCAGTTTGCGTTCCAACAGTGTTGATGAGTCTGAGAAGTATTATGTCCCGCAAAGAAGTGCGAATAGATGAACAAAAAATGCAGTGAGAAATTTGAAATTGGAGGCAGCTGCAGTCAAAGTCTCCGCAGAAGTGACAGTAGCGAAGAGAATTTCGATGCATGACAAGGTACTCAAGCACTGATAGTTGATGCTTAAAAGATGGATTCATGTTAAGTCTGGACAAGGACAAAAATGGACGATAGCGATAAAACGAGAGATTAGACGTTCACAGAACTGAAAGTACTGAGATATCATTCCATGCAAACAAAACACATACCAAGGGCCACAAAAAAATCAATAACAAAAATATCAAATCGAGTGTATTTCATACCCAGATCGCGCCCTATCAACATGATTATATGCAATTTTTAGAGGAATATTCATGTCGAGCATCAAGAAGGCAATTACGATGGCAGGGCTCCGAGATTTTCCGGCAAAACAATGAACAAGGCATCGCTCCCCCACTGCTAATGAGTGACGGATATTTTGAAAAACATTTGGCATGATATTGTGGATGTCGGAATCTGGGAGATCTTCGAACGGGCAGAAGGCAGTATAACAGATCGAAGGGGGGAAAGATTGGAGGGGCTGAGTACGAAGTCGAACTATCCTCCGAATATTCAGCTCTGTAAGGAGTTTCACGTTCAGTGCAGCAGCCTGTTCGAGAAGATATGGTGAACTGAAGGAAAATAGAGACAAACCTGATTTCCGACGTAAATTCCACCAAAAATGTGACTAATATCTGGCTCATTTATCGCCTGATACATAAGACGTTAAAAAACCACCAAATGAAGAGCGAACAAACGAACCCATTGAGACACTTTATGAATGAACCGATCATTCTGTTCGCGTCACAAGCGAGAATACACGTCTCTCCTCGTGTTTCTTGGGATATATTTGACAATGGCAGTGATCTGGGAAGTGTTTTTTGATGAATCTGGACTCCTCCACCATGCAGGCCTGGACAAAGAGAGTGTTATCCTACGTCGCCCAAAATGTTTTCAATCAACACTAATCAACTTTGTTCAACTATCGGGAACAGAAATATCTCAATATTGTGTTGACTCTCTGAATTACCTGGCAGAAAGTACAAAACTGTCTCTTGATTGTTTGGAGGTCCAAACACTGGCGTTCTCCGATTTTTTCGGGGAAGATCTTACTGAACAAGAGTTTTTGACATATGCAACTCCATGGAAGAGCCACGGAGAAACAAGTATCAACTTCACTCTTGTCACTCTACTCACCTCATTTTAGTCTTTTCATCTGTCATAAGCCAGATTCCACCGTTTGCGTATGTCTTTTTTGCCGTATCTGAGACAGTCATTCAAAAGAATCCAATGCTTGAATCCAAATTTCATGTTGGATTGAATTTTGGAGATTCTCGTATTGGCTTCCTTGTAATCCCATCCTCTCTGGAAAACGCCTCAAAACAAAAACAAATGGATTCAATGGAAGATTATTGTATTGAAATTTTGACAAAGATGGCACCAAACGACTTGACACCTTCAATGAAGAAGATTGGGGCAAAACAGCACGTATTTGCACTTGACTTCATCCATTCTCGTCTCTCACCCAAATTGGAATTCACAGATGCACTATCAGATGTCAAGAAATGTATTTTTTTCTCATATTCTCCTGACAATAATCTATTTCACTCTCCTAATCTGTTTTCCTCAGTCTTTTTTGAGGAACAACCATCCCATCTCGAAAATATCACAGATTTTAAGTTTTCTATCACACATACATTCGATCATATCTCTCCTATCCTCAAAAATACAATTAATACCCCGGATGCAATTCGAGACTATCTCGCTACTTCTTCAATCATCTCTGAACATATCAATGACAAAAACCCAGCTATTATTGATTCATTTGATCGTGTTGAATCGTCTACGACTAGAATTGCCATTTTTCTTCCTGATGCTAATCCTGACTCAGACGAGGACAATGACCTCGTTGTGGCAACCCTATCCGTAGCCTCGTACGGATACATAATTGTTCTTGATCCAAACCAATTGGAGGATGGTCTCCTTAAGTCATTTACTCAACTTGATGAGACTGATAAGGAAGTCGTCAGACAAGCCTTCAACAAGATCCTCCGGTCCACATTTGGACTTAATCCAGATGTATATCTCTTTTCTTGTCATTTTTTATTCATTATTTACCTTTTAGTCATCATCCCTCACCGATTTCGAAACGGATGCTCTCATCGTCTCAGCTCATTCTTCATACCTAACTCGGGTCCATGACACTGTTGCAATCCTCAACGCGATTAAGTCATCTCATAAGTCGAGTCGAGAATATCGAAAACATTTCAAATCCACTCTTTCAGCTGCTCTCAACGACTTCAACCTTGCCTTCCATTTTCCAGAGGAAATGGAATCACTTCGTGCAGTTATACAATCTATGGGATATCTTCGTTCATCAGCTGTCCATTGTGCCGAGTTAAGCGATCATGACAAAGCATTGGCTTTGGTCACCCAACAAGAGAATCACTACCTCTCCCTGTACACGCCCCTTGTTCTCCCTCTTCTGACATCCACAATCACCGCACTAAGGGCACTGGAAAAAAGAAGGAAGAAGGAGAATCGAGAAAACGAAGAGAGGGAGGAGGGTGAAGACGGTGATGGAACTGTCGAAAACAAGGAAGATTAATTTCACACTTCACAGTCTTATTTTGACCTCGAAAACGTCATGCTCAATAAAAGTCAGAAGAAAGATGTTTGAAATGAAATGAGAGTCTTGAGAAGTCGAATAAAGATGACTGCGACGAAAAGAACGAAAAGTTAAAATATCACTGCAGCTTCTCCCCATTCATCTACGGGATGTACGGCTCGACCCGAAATTGTTCTCCACTCAGTAATTCCGTAGAGGTGAGAGAAAACTTGGCAAAAATGGTAGTCGATTCTGCTCCTGTAAAATTCAATTTCACTCGCAAGACATCCTCCACGGTATCATACTGCACAACCACCCCCAGAATGGACGGCACGGCATTCTGGGACCGATTTGTGAATGTTCCGTCCTCTGTGGTGTAGAGATTGTACGTGAATGAATCTGTTTTTCCAGACGTGTAGTACTTCCCGGTTATCTCCAGTTTCATATTAGATGCGGAGAAATTGGTGAGAACAATCTGGCGAGTAGTCACGCGCTGGTGGATGATGTAGATGGTCGGGTAGAAATATAGAATGCCTCCGTCCGGATCCGAGATCTGCTGAGCGTGCAGATTGGAGAAGAGAGAGGGTGAGTTGACGGAAAAGTAAGGTGTCGATCCCTCCTCATCTGATTGAATTGTCAGCTGGCTTCCGGTGATGGTGGTGGAGGAGGTCCCATCCGTGACATGGAGAGTGCCTGCGACGTTGATAGTATTGTTGGTGTCATCGTGGGCTGTGAGAGTACCCACAGAGAGAGTGTTGATCCGCGCTGTATGCATCAAAACTTCATCTTCCTTCACTACGAAGACCTCAGTTTCAGTTGGTGCGGCTGATCGAGATGGAACGTCCAGTTCGCGCGGGGTGGTTGGTTCAATCAGATCAGATATATTCCTTAAGAGACTCTCTGGAAGGTGTGTTCCGCTTTCCCCGTTCCATCCTCTCCTCCATCCATTCGCACTTGATCCTCCTTTCCTCGTCGACGACGCCGAGAATATCACTTGGTTCGGTAATTCATCCGCTTTGAACGTGGGTGACACATTGAATCGTCGACTTGTAACAAACTGCCTCTGTGCGGTGAGCTGAGTTCCTCCGAAGAGAGACGCAAACGCAGCGACAGCAGTGATGGCCAGAATAGCGACGAGTAGCACAGTGATCACAATGCAGGTGATTCGGAGACATGGATGACGAGTGAATGCCGCTCTGGACGGGATTGGCGATGGTTCCCATTTGTGTTGTTTGTAATACTCGGTGATATCTTTAAGTTCATCCGGTTGTTTCATCTTCTCCTTTTTCTTTTTGTTGTCGACTATGACATGGAGAGGCTTGTCCTGGTTGAATGAGAACTGCTGCGACGACTTTAGCCGTTTTTCGAGTTCTTCTTTTTCGGCCATGGCATTCAATTCTCGGAGTGCTGTTTGGTCCCTCTCCTCCTCTTCTCTGATCAATAAACGAACCAACAAGTCTTCGTATTGCATTCCCACCTTCGTCCGTTCCACTTCAAGTTCGTGCTCGTGTTGACTCAGTCGCTCAGCTGGGACGATAACTGTGACCTGCTCGATCTCTGCACTTCGCATGTAGAAGTACTCCTTCAACAACATCCTCTCCAACATGCACAGCCCTTCGAGTGTTTCTTCGACATCTCCGTTCCAGACAGTGGACGCGAGGGAGAGCGAGAAGATTGATGGAGATGGGAGGGTTCTGTCATCAGACATAACGGACGGGAGCTGAACTGTGCACGACTGTCCGAGGTCCAAGAGGGGGCGTCGTTTTGGAGTGGATTCAGTTTGAGGTTGAACCAATGCTGGCTCGTCTTTGACGGACTCGATCTCCTCAAGTTCGTCAGCATCCATGAAGCCATATGATGGCTCCGATGGCGAGTGTCGATTTGACAGCGGAGAATCTGCACCATGAGGCTCTGAAGATGGGTTGGAGATTGTTGTAGGGAATTGGTTCTCCGTTTGTTCTGGTTGGACGACCTGGTTGGTTTCTGGCTGAGTTGATGTTTTTTCGTCAGCTTCTTCCTTTGCTTGAGATTGGGACGACGGAGAGTTCAGCTTTGGAGATGCAACGGCTGCTGAGGCAGGACGTGTGGATTGTGGAGAATGTTTGGACGAATGTTCACTTGCTTCCTTTTCTCCACTGTGATCTTTCTCCCCATCTGATTCCTGTTTTTCACTTTCATCTTCATGCTCAGATGAATCTAGGTGTTCGTCCTTCTGCGATTGTTTGTCCGCATCCTCCTCTTGAGTCGGAACAACACCACTTTCTTTGAGTTGATGTGCTGTCTCTTCGTAGACGATTGGGTGGATGTCATCCAGCAACGCTGTCCCGTTTTTGATGGACCAGAACTCGTTCAGATACATGAGCATTCGTCCCCCTTCCTGCCCAGTCACCGTTTCTTCCTCCAGTTCCGTGTTCAGGAGTCCTTGGGCTTCTTCATGCCTCTCGTACATCTTTTTGAAGTGTGCAAAGAAAGGAGTGTGCTGGTCAAGTTGGTTTGGTTGTGAGAGACTGACCAGGAATGTCTGTTTGATCGATTTCGGCCTGTTTTCGTCGATGACATCTGTGAATGCGAGTGAGATGGTGACTTCCACCAAAAGTTCTTTGTCGTCTGGATTTGGTATCTGTTTAATTGATCCATCTCCTTCTTGTTGAGAGTCGTGAGCACTGACAGATTTGCCAGATTGCCCAATTTCGGATTCTTTCTCGTCCGGCCTGTCAGACGGATGAACAGAGTCCGCTTCGCTTCTGAAGGTGCTAACTTCATCATCGTTGGACACAGGATTTTCTTCCGTTTGTTCCTCCCCCTTTTTGCTCTTTTCAGTTCTCTTACTTTTCGAAGTAGAATGCTTTGTGACAGAGTGAGAAAGTGGGGAGGCATGCAATGATGGCTGACGAGAAGTGATTGGAGTTCGGAAAGGATCTTCCGCTTGGGCCGTCAGAGAAGGGATGGTTGCATCTTTGATAGCTGGTTGAGAATCTTTGTCATCAGATGAGTTTTGGTCATCTGTTTGTGAATTCGTTGATTTGCTGTCATCATCAGAGGCATTCTCTTCTTCTTCTTCCTGCTTTCTTCGTTCTTCCTTCCTCTTTTTCACAAGCTCAGCATGGATCCTCTTCACCTCATCGAGATTTCCGATTTTCCAGATGAATCGCAGGCAGAGCCCAGAATGGATGGATTCAACATGGATCACTCGCTGATCCTCCTCTTCCTCGCTCTCCTCGTGTTCACTTTCCATCCCCTTCTCAGGTCGCTCATCATCAGCTTCAGCGTTTTCATCCATCTTGTCTGGGTTCTCGAGGTCATCTTCCTGTTTCTCCTCTTCCTTAACCTCTTTCTTGGTGAACGTCACTCCGGTCTTGTCCACTCCACCTCCACTCACCGTTGTTGCAGCTCGTGACCTTTTCTTCTCCTTCGTCTCAATCTCTGCCGGTTCAACAGTTTGAACGGATATGGGTCGTCGAGTTCCTTCGAACGATGGTGGAGATGCAGTTGGATCTGGCTTGACTTGCGTCTGTGCTCGTTTGCGTTGCTTGCTGACTGGCGCTGTCTTTGAGAGGATATTGATGGGAGTATGAGGTTCTTGGACTGATGGCTGAGATTTCGTTGATCTTGCAGATTGAGGTGGCGAAGTTGTTTTTTCTTCTTCTTTTGGCGATGATTTTGTGTCCGGTTTCTTTCTGTTCTTTGGTGTGCCAAAATTGTTTTCTTTCTGATCCATATCAACCTTTGACACCGTCGTTTCAGATCGTGGCCGCTTTCTTTTGTCCTTCTCTTTTTCCTCATCTTTCTTCTTGTCCTCTTTAGTGAACTCCCGCGGCTTTCCGAAAGAAGGTGGGGTTGCATCTTCATCGAACACAACTTGAGTTTGTGCGCGACTCCTTTTCTTCTTCGTCTCCCTTTTCGGGACTTCAGTTTGAGCAAGTTTGTTCCCTAATTCGTTCTCTTTTTCTTCCTCAACCTTTTGAGGTGTCCTCTTCACAGTCTTCCCGGGATTCGTTGGCGTTGGCCCAGTCGTGCTCATTCTCAATTGCTTGTGGTCTCTGGGCGGATGTGAATATGACATAGTCCTCTCTTTAGTCACTGGTTTTTCGCTGATTGGGACGATGACTTCACTGACGGCGCTTTGAACTGTTTCTGACTCACTATCCGAGCTTTTCTCGTTTTCGCTGTGAGCACTTTCACTGTCTTCAGAATTCTGGGATCCGTCCTCTTTGAGTTCGATCTGTTCTGGAACTTCCTCTTCTTCTTCGTCCTTTCTTGACTTGAATTCAACTCGGTTGAGGCAGAAGTCAATTGGGATCGGATCTTGAGTGTTATACAGACGGACATCCATCTGCACCTTCACATCACGCAGGACACCGGTTGTCCTTCTGAACAGAGCATCGATCATTGAGTCAAATATCTCCTCGCGTGTTTGGAGATAATAAGAGCGACCGTTTGTGAGGGACGAGAGCTGAGAGAGCATGATGCTGTGAGTGGATGGAACGATGGAGAAAGTGAAGGCTGGGAACGGGAATGAGGCCGGAGGGAACGAAGACGGTGGAGGAGTGCGTGTTGAGATTGATGGAATTGACGACGAGTGCACAGATCCTGCTTCAGATGCGAGATTTGTGTGAGGAGACGTGCTGACTTGGTCATTTGCTTCATCTTTCTCAGAGTTGTTCTCATCTTCAACCACAGCTTTTGATTGTTCTTCTTCTTCCTTCTCCCCCTTTTCAGAGTCATTGTCTGTTGAAGACCCCTCCTCTTCTTCATCATGTGTCACATTACTGTGCTTCTCCTCTTCCTTCGCAGATTCTTCAGCTGAACTGTTTTTGTCTTCCGTTTCGGCCTGTTCCTTCGAAGATTCCTCTTTCTCCTCATCACTCGTGCTCGATTCGTCCTCGGCTCTTTCTTCCGGTTCGAGCGATGACTTGCTCTGAGTTCGGCTCGGCCCTCTTGATTCTTTCTGACTTGTTTTCTCATTTTGGGAAGCTTTGCTTGTGA